>JAHWFP010083096.1:64060-138682 GCA_023313725.1 Lithobius niger
GGGGAGAGAAAATGAAAATTTACTATTAAAATATGTGCTATTTTAGCAGAAGCCCGGCGAATCCGGCTAGTGGGGTCCGGGGCAGAGCCCCAGAAGCTGAAGCATTTTACGCTATTTGATACCTATTTTCGGCTTTCCGAGACAAGTTTGAAACGCATTGTTTAGTAAATTTCGGATGCTTTTCGTAAAAATTCTTTAGCATGAGAGGTCGTAAAAACCTAATTGTTACCAAAATTCCGTTTTTTTTTTACATTTTATTTACAAATTAAATTCCCTGATGAATTAATTTTTTTATTTTATTATTATTAAATTAACGCTAGCTAACACTGAAAATTTAGGTTTGAAAAATATTGTTGCTTAATTTTCAAATGGTGGAAGACTTAGATGACGTTCCTGAATTAACTGAATAACGGAGAACTGGAAAAGAGCTACTAGCAAATCAAACCGTCAACTTAGTCTTCAATTTTGCTCGGTTTTTATGGAGTTAATTAGTGTAGACTTCAACTGACGAAAACTTGGAAGAGGAAAGCTTAACAAGTTTTGTTCTGTACAAATTTATCTGACGTTTCGGCTATAACCATAGCAAGACCAAACTAACCACCAGGCGACTTCAGTTGGCGTTTCATTGACAATCAAACAAAGTAATTTGAAATCGGACACTCCTTTATCTTTCGTTTAGCTCTGTGCACTTCCTGTTTTGACTAGTTTCGCACTAAATTACGTTTTCACTACATCGGCAGAAGTGGAAAAAAGCCTCACAAGCACTACATACCGAGTAGGGTTATGCAAACATGGTCGGAAAGTAGTTCGAATTAATAGACAGTAAATAAAGTTTAGATTTATGAAGCGACTAATAATGAAATTTATATGCTTCAATTGTTTGTGTGAGGTTCATTTTTTTTACCATAAAATTGTGTTACTTTAAATTAAAATTTTTATAGAATTAAAAATACCTGTTTTGCTACAGCGGAGTGATATGCTTACATCCTCCATTTACCGTTAATCCGTCATCTTTGTGACTTGGCCTTGCAACTTAAATTCTCAACTTCATTACTCCCCAGTATTGGGAATAGATGACTAATAATATTTGATGACCTGATTCATGTAATTGTGGAAAACGAAAGTACAGTTTCTTGTTTCAAGCTCGACGTGGTAAGCGTGATAAATAGATACTCATTTACAGCTTTGCAGCCTATTTCGTGGGGGGGGGGACGAACCCCTCAGTTTGAAAACGTTGGGGGGACGGTCCCCCTCGTTCCCCCCTGGATCGACGCCTATGCTTTACAGGTATTCGGTTTGATTTTAATTTTGTTGTAATTTGTTTTATTTGGTTAGATTTGGTCTGTTGATATCAGTCCTTTGAAGGGCCAAACCACTCTCAACTTGGCGCATGGCCTCTTTACCAGTTTTTGACTTTTGTTTATTTTGCTTTGTTTTTACAGTTTGTTTATTTTTCGTGAATTGGACGTGAATACAATTTCTTTGGCAACGTTGTTTACAATCTAGTGTGTTTCTAGGCACACACGTCAGTATCCACGTTGTTGACGATGCCGACAATATTAACAATGCAGATTATAGCAATATTTACGTACGTACGCGCTCTCCCACGCCATCCCCGTTACACCCCCAGGCTCCAAACCATAAAAGGTACACAGTTCGTATCGTACTGCACCCATTCATCCAATTTCATAGCTGGAAGCCTTCCCGTTATCTCGGTATCGATGAATAATCACCCTATGGGATTTAACATGGCGATGAGCAGACTAGCTAGCTAGCTAGTAGTAACACATTTGCAACGTTATTGAGGGTCATATTTTGCATATAAGGCAGCTTAGCTGGCATTCCTACACGAGTTGTCAGGTGGGTCATTACTCTCGATTTCAACACAATTTAAGCTTTTGTACTGCATTATTATTTTTATCCAGTACCTGAAATGTGCGCAGCTCTGCTTAAGGATATAAGACAATTGACGCTATGGCGTCGCGCTACAATGGTTTACAACCTCGACAACTGATTTGATGAGATATTTGTTATTATGTTTGTTGCCTAACTTGGCGCAACATACTAACGTGTGTCTTGATCTATTGCCTGCAAGTAGTTGTAGGTTCGTCCAAAGGGTAAAATAAAACTATGAAAATAAAAATAATTTTTCCAACAAATAATTATTACCCTGCTTGTAGTTGGTTGAAGTGTTTCCGAGTCCTAGCCGGGTCAAAAATAGCATCACCCCAACTGAGCCAGGTATTTATTTACCCGGATTAGGTCCAACCCTATTTTTTTGTGATGTTGGGTAATTCCTTGAGTTTCTCTCTCCGTCGGGTAGCACATGTTCTCGATTACAGCTTTCTTTTGGTTACGTAGAAAGTCAAAGTAAATTTTGACGAAAAATCGAAGAAAATCCACCGAAAATAACACTAATTTCACCTTCGAAAGCACTTCACTATACTTTCAAGAGTTCTTTAAATTTTCAGAGATTTAACAATCTCCTTCTTCCGAAAGAATCACTAAAAACATTCAACGATACAAACGTCACATTGGAGCAGTAGATTCAAGCATGGCGGTTGTTGGGGGAAACCACTGATCTTTATAGTTGAGACTCCATTGCGCTTCCAACTTCGTGGCAAGCATTGGATGTATTAAGTTGTTGATGTCGTGGTACGTGGGCCCGGTGAGATTCATGAGGTGAATTTGTCCTCGAGAAATTCTTTTGATGGCCAAAGATTCTAGCGCTCTTAGGTGGTCTTCTTTCTTGGTGTTTGATGTTAGGAGAATTTTGGTCCTATCCCAGGCAATGGAGTGTTTGTACTTTTTGTGATGTTGGGCTATGCCATTAAGCCTATATCCAAGGCGGGTTGCTCCTATATGTTCTTGTATCCTGACGTGAAAACAAAACCCTCAACTTAACCTTGTTATCAACAACAAGGTTGAACTTAGTACTCGTCAAACTGAATACACTATAGTATGTATTTTCCTTAACACTTGGAATTATTAACCAAGCTAAACCATGAATAATATAATCAGGATAATCAGCACTCTGTAAACACAATATCAGCAAGCACAACTGGCTATCACTTAAATGCTGGAACTCCACTGATCAAATACTAGACTAGACTGCACACTATACTTCAATTCAAGTTAGTAATCGCTTATCTGAATAAGGCTGGCTAGCAAATGGACCAAGACAACACCAGTGGAATGGAACTGTAGCAGCAAGACCCCTGGCAAGAAGTGCCCCACCAAGGCTTTATTCTCTACATATATGAAAACTACACTTGGGTCTTGAGCATGACTGACACATAGATTTACTCTACTCAACATCAATCTACAAGTGGTTCCATCCGTTGAGGGAGCTGGTTACTAAAACAGCAGTCTCTGGGAAAAACCCAAGTCCATCCACTAGCCTACATCAGGCGCACTGTAACAGAGCTTGTTTGGGTAAGAATAAAATAAGTGATGAATTATACTCATACAGAAATAGTGGTTGATGGTTACATTCCTTATGTTGATTAATTAATTAATTAGGTAATTAATCAACTAATTACAATAATTAATTAGGCAATTAGTGATGCATATTAATTAGGTCTTAACACACAAAATCAATAATCGATTTGTAAAATCATTACACAGTCCCACTGTTAAACAAAGGCTTACTGGCACCCATGTGCCAGTGGTCTTGTTTCAATTTTGTGTGTTTTTCTCCAACAGTGGCACTGTGTAAGTAACACCGACCGTCCTATTGTAAAATGGGAGCATACCTTAGGAACCTATTTTACTTAACTTCGGAATAATAACTTCAGAACCCTAAAATTTTTTACTTCGGTAGGAATAAACTCCCACACTTTAAAAAAACTAAGATCCGTCGTTAGTAGCCACAAAAAGTGTGGGAGAACCTTTCCAAAGGTTCCGAAACTTATCTAAGCTTTTGTCACACACCACTAATGGTACTTAAAATGCATGACACCTGGTTTCTGTATTTAACATGTTATAAGATGAATAGGACAACATAATGGTCAAAATGAGTCACCTTCGGCGAACAGAAATAATGATGTAGACATCCCCAGATAACAAGGTAACAATAATTCAGAAAATTTCAAAATCCAAAAGGCATAATCGTTGAATCAGCTGTACAGTAATAATGAAGAGATACACTGAAGGGTACAGATCTTTACGAATATTCCGTATGAAGTAGCAGTAGAACTATTCGAACAACCAAGTAGAACATGTTAGTCTGAAGCAACCAGGTCAAAACCATAATTTGCAGCAGGTCGCTTCACAGCAGTAGTATAATTGATAAGTGTCCGTTGGAGTAGAAAGGATGCTGGCAACCACTAGTTATAGATTTCGGGAACTGGTTTGTAGTCCTGCAGATGCACTCAGGTTGGGGTCACACAAGTCCTGGTTTAAGTCCTTCTTATTAGTTAGAAATGGAACGATAAGTTGCACAGGTCAAAGGCCAGATTCCCATGCACGGCGTTGCAGCTGATTTGCATGTGTAATTGAGTCCCAGGCTGGATATGGCTGCCGCAATGTCTGGTTCACATCCCAAGAAGGTGAGAGTGGCATTCAGTGTCTTGTGCCTCTACAATCAGAGATGGAGGTCGCCAGTAGAGACAGGTGTCATTTCTGGAAAATAAACGATATCTATGAATAGGCAGTCAAATATTTGCATATCTCTGCACCTGAAACAGTCATCTTAAGCCAACATTTTTGCTTGAATTTAAAGCATAATCAAAATCAGCATGCTTAGCCAATAGCTCCCCGGCATGCTTCCCTGCAATACAATCATTCCAAATAGTTTGCCAAAAGTAGGTCAACAGTCTGTGTGCTTGAGTGAGGAGGAGAAAGAACTCTCCTACGTTACAGAGCCAATAGTTCCCTCCTTACCAGAAAACCATATAAAAGCATGGATTTGAGTGTATTCATCCAGCGGAAATTGTGCTATTAGCTGTTCTAAAAGGATTTTGGCAGAAAATATGGGTTGCACATATTTTCTGCCAAAATCCTTTTAGAACAGCTAATATTTCCTGTATATTAGCTGTGTATATATTAGTGTGTATATTAGCTGTGTATATTTCCTGTGTATTTCCGCTGGACGAATACACTCAAATCCATGCTTTTATATGAGCATTTTTGATACAGAAATGCCAGGATGATGATCAATATATTCTTTGACTAGAAATCAAAACCTCAGGTCGGAACCAACTAAAAAAAATTTTTTTTTTTTTCAAACATAAAATCAATCTTAAATTATAACAAGCCAGGCAGCATAGGAGCCAAGCTTCGATCTTTATGCACAATCAAATCCTTGATTTTTGTAACGAATCCTTACATATACCCAAAACTCAGACTTTAAACTGTAACTTTGACTTTTTGTATAACAACCAAGTCTTTGAAGCAATATCCCAGGCTTGAGAAGGAACCAGCTCTTTGATTTTAACAACGCTGAACTAATTCTTCGAACATAGCAACCCATGTTTGTGTAGAACTAAACTTCGACTTTAAACATAGAAATGCGTCTTTACTTGTAACGACCCAGGTGTATGTAAAAGACAACCTCTGACTTCACGTATAAACAATTTATCGATTTACACAAGCAAATCTTTGAAACAATTTATCGATTTACACAAGCAAATCTTTGATTCATACAAGCAAGTCTTTGATTCATACAAGCAACTCTTTGATTCATACAAGCAAGTCTTTGATTGTGAATAACCACCATTTTAACAGCAACCTTTAACTTTGACTCAGAACTGCAATTTTGATTCTGATTTCAGAGCTGTAACTTCGATTTTGATGAGAACTGTAACGTTGACTTTTGAAAAGAACTGTAATTTCGATTTTGACTGGAACTGTAACTTCGATAGTAACTTTACTTGTAGAACATGACCTTGATAAGAATCTAGGCTCATTTGAAACGAATCTTTGACTGGAGAACTATGCTAAAAAGCACCTCAGACTATGTAACCTTCTCTTGACAGCCTTGTGCTGAATCGTATCTAGCTATGATTCAAATGTAAACACTTACTGTGACTTGGCAACTGAATTGCCATTATCTGGGAGTAACTGATTTCCATAATTGCCGGCACCCATTCAAATGACCTGTGTGACTGCAATTTTTAGTTTTGCCAGGTGACGAATCTGAAAAGGATAGCATCCTTCAGAAACTACATTTGGGGAATGCCGGGGCATAGTCAGCGCTTGAAAAACTACTAGACATGCAATCGCCCAAAGTAACGTGTCTACCCCTCATCCTCCAATTTATGCAATATTTGCTTTCTTTTTTCTTTTTTTCGACATTCTTTTATATTTTAATTTTTTTTCCATGTCTTCTCAAATCAATTTTAGATAATTTTTTTTCGTTGTTTCCCTTTTTTTTCTCATACCGTGCCCTCAAAAGGGAGAGCACAGGGATTACAATACAGAGGGGTAAGCACGTGCGGGATGACTGCCAGGGAATTTACAATGCCTAGGTGACTCATTCAGACTTACATGCTTGGGTGTAAAACAGAATCAATGTAGTATGGACACCAGGAACAGTCACACGCCCCATGGCTCCCAGACCTCGGGCCCAGTAATCTTCCGAAGATTGGGTGTGGCCGCACCCACATATCAAGAGTACTGGTGAAAATTTCCCTAAAAATACCCATCTCCCTGAGGGCAAGGACCTCAGGTGACCACAATCGGCTTATAAGGGGTACCGCCTTCATGTTTAACGGGAAATTTCCGACAAACTGTATGAAACATACAGCTGCCCCCGTATGGACCACCTTCTTCCCACTAGTCAGTCTCCTAAAAATCTTTTTTTTTTTTTTTTCGAAAAGGCTTCAAGAACTCCAATTTGTTCGTTAACATTATTTCCGTCATTTCTTGTTAAATGGCAAAATTCAGACAGGAATTTCCAATTCTGCACTGTTTATTTGAAAACGACCTCTTTTACTTTTGAATGGAACCAAAATGCTGTATTTGTCGTTTGTCCTCCTTTCCCTTTCGTTTTTTTTTCATTTATCTTGAAAAAAAAAGTGGCTTTTCCTGACAGTTAATGTGCGCCAAACATCTCTGTTAGCGAGGAATGCACAACAGCACTGATTTACAACATGCGCTGAGACGAGAAAGAGGAGCCAACTCACTTGAGGCTGGCTGGGGGGGGGGGGGGGGGGCGGAACGGGAAGGAGTGAGCCGGTGAAGTGGCATCGTAACCGACTCCGTCTTTATCAATAGGAGGTGTGGCAAGGAGTGGACCCACAGCTCCATAAACAATGGGAGAAAAAAATGCACTTGTCCCAAACCCCCAACAGAAAGAATTTACAAGGTGTTTCGTTCGTTGTCTTAGAGCAGCCGATAGCTTCCAAAAGTCTGACTCACAGACGGGGAGGGGGTAAGAGGGCCATTTGTTTCAGAGTGATTTTCGTCCGTTATTTTGGCTACCGATACGTTAAGCCGCATGCCCTAAGGCACTAATCAGTCTGTAACCAATAGTCAGTTCAAACCTTTGCCCCAATAAAATTTAAAAGGACATCAACTGTCGTTTTGTATATCCAAATAGGGAATACAGAAGGACAGATGGACCAATTACAAGCGAAATTTTCAAACTAACAGTCACGTGCTTCCAACGTTTCCACAATTCCAATTTTGAAGTAAAGACCAATTTTTTTGAGAGGCTTTTTTCCATTTGAACTCAACCAGAACCAGCAACATGGAACCAACTCGCTCCATTGAAATCGTAATCCCTAATACAGTGATTATCCCCAAAACAAATAGGACTGATAAACTGGGGAAGAACGCTAACTCTCTTCTAGCACTGTTGCACAGTGATTTTGCGGAACTAATGACGTACAGCGCCCTTTATTGCCAGTGCATACTACATCAATCGGCAACTGGTTGCACGCACGCACATCCTCAAGGAGGTGTATTTTTGCGCTCTGCTCCGTGCGAAGGCATTGTCAACTACATGCTACGGAGCCACTTTGACGCCTGCCGCCGGCTGAATCCGCTAACTAGGGTTGACGAGATCTTGGATGAAAAAATGGATACCCAGGATTTAAAAATCAGAAGGATGGCCCATCATTATAGCAGATGTCACATATTGGATCCCCGTGCATGCAGTCATTGTTACGGCCAAAGCGTGCCAATGCTTGGATTGCCGGAGGAGTCCTTTAGCCAATATCTGCTCCTAGAGGAGGCCCTCCAACAATACTTCCCTCACGGAATGCCGCAACCATCAACCAGCCGGCCGGCTGACTACACCCGCATCCAACAACCAATTCCGTCAATGCCTTTGCACGGAAACGTGAAACCATCGACGGCAACCTGCATCGCCGACATCGAAGAGCCTCTCGAAGAAGCCATTTCCAATTTTAATGCCACCCATGAGTCAAATTGAACCATCCGTCGAAGCACCCGGCCTTTGAACAGCCGCACCAATTTCTCCAGAGGTGGAAGCTATTACCCCCGCCCCCTGGACAGCTGCCCGCTTAATCCCCTGGCAGAAGATGCTGCGCCCACAATCCCTGGCAGATCATTGACTGACAAGACCTGCTGGATCTATGAGGTATATTGTATTAAATTCATGTCATTAATAGAATTAGATCCATGCTTAAAAATGTTTTTATTTTTCAAAATTAATTTGTGTATAAGATCAATTTTGATGTCAATCATGCCATAGCTTAGGAATATATATAGTTCATGACTTCCAACTGTAACGTAAAGTAGAGCCATACTGGAATGTAATGCAATAGGCTAAACATATTTATTTGTAATAATGTTAGTATATAGGCCCAAAAATAATATATGGGCTAACTTCCGAATTCATAAAAAAATACTGGAATTAAATGCACATATATCATATTTATTTCATAAGCAAAAAATTATATATATCTTACGACTTTTGAGTATAGTAAAATAAAACATATTAACAAATAAATGCGTCTAGCAAAATTTCAATCTAGGCCTACAAATTTCATACGTCTTGGCCCGAGTAAAATAGAGAAGTGGCAAAAAGTGTATATAATCATAATTATTTTTCTCTACACTAGTATAGGTGTATAATGCATAAAGTGGATAACGTCAAAGTTTATTTAAACATGGTTTGTGACAATCACTAGTGTACAAAATAATGCGTCTAAACAACGATGCTGTAAAATGAGGCCTATAAAACAAGTTGGTCGTCGACAGAAACGCCTTTTGCCCCAAAGCCGAAGTGTCCCCACGGGAAAGGAAAAAACGAATCCTTTGGTGGACAACTAGTCAAGCGTGGCTGAAATTCCACGAAAAAACGGCGGCTTGGCTCGATTCTCGTGTGATTTGAGGCAGGAGAGGAGACGTCCGACTTGCCGGCTTTTTGTAAAGTTTTAGAACGCCTAGCAACCAAATAAAGTGGAGGGGGTGGTTGGGGTACCCATTGCCTACGTCATTGAGAACTTTCCAATTAAAAAAATAGGTAAGGACCAAATTTCAGCAGCTTGCTCCGGCAGTATGAGGCGAAGCACCTAGCCGCGGCACCCACTCAAACAATCGTCTGTTACACGCGAACACCATTCGGCCCGAATCCCGCTTTCTTTCGTCGTGATGGCACTCAAGGATGTCGCGTGTTTGTACAAGCCCAAGACACTACCGGCCTGACCGAAATTTCTAAGACCCGTGAGGAGGGCCTAGCCGTAGAAATTGAGACCATCCTACTGGAACGCACCGAAAGCGCCTTAGACAACGTCATCCAATTGGCGCAACTCGTCGCTAACACTGTCACCCGCAACCAAAGTTAAGTAGGCGAACCACAACAATCACTAGCATAGAATTATCTAGGCATGTCATCTCCCACTCTAAAAGAGGGAGAAAAGATAACCCGGCCCGCGTAAGGTAAGAGAACCAGTAACCCGATTAATAGCCCCTTCCCCGGCAAGAAGTAGTAGGACACATTAAACCAGCAACCCCACAAAACCAATTCCGACATCCAGCCATATTGTAGTTCAATCCGAATTCATCGTATCCCACCAGTAATTTAGGTGCGAGAGATTTCTAACCCCCATTATTTTTCTTATTTTTGGCAGATAACCGCCTGAGCCACAAACGCAAAATGGAACGCTGCAACTGTGACTTTCCGAACCGCCACCCTCCCGACGACGACCCTCCCTACGAAAAACGACAAACCACAAGAACGCCTACTTCCCCGAATGAATGCTGAAGTTTGAAAAGTCTATTAACGATGTATTCTGAAATGAACGTTTTAATAAGTGATCACCTCTATTTACCCTGTTTTTTCTTTTCCGTTTAAGTGTTCCTAGCGCACGGAGGTTAAACCCGACTGCCGACGATAAAATGTAACGTTTCCAAATATTTTAATACAAGCGTGCAATGAAAACATAGTCACTCGTTATTTCGTGGACACCAGCAAAAAACCCCACCATCGCGCAAGGATAGTTTTCTGAGGCAACTGCTCACGAGGGGGAGGAAGGAAGGAGGGTATGGCAACCCCTGTCAATTCCCCACGATATTTTTCGCCAGTTAACCAACACCCCGTAGAACGTCACCCAGTTCCATTTTCCAATAAGCAGGAGTCTGCCTATATTAATTTAAAACGAAAAATGCAACGTTTCCTCCCGCGTTCACGTAGCGCGAGTATTTTTTTTTCATTAGCAATCAATTCATTCAGTAATTTTGGTTATTTGAACGGTGATACTGTCGCAAATTTCCAATGTTTCGATGTGTCCGTAGCCTTGCAGACAAAATTTTGGCGCGAATTTGGCGCCCCGCATCTCGCCAAGGGAGGCTGGCAAGCAGATCAACAGGCACGGGAAGCCAACAGTGCGCGTCCCAATCAGATCGCCAGGATTTGGAGGTGGGGCATCCCAGCCAATGAGCGCACGAGTCAGATTGAAGACGAAGGCGGAGTCTCGCCAGGTCTCGCCATTGCAGTCTGGAATATCCCACCTAGTACCCTACCTTGAAAATTGTGGTTTTTAGTGGCGTTTTAAACCTGAGCAAGCCGAAATTTGTGCCGTCGAGTGACATCTGGATTACAAGCAGTGCTTCTAGTATAATAACGATGCTTGTGTCGCACGTTGAAATTTGTCAGTATCGGATTTTTCGTCAGTGCTAGTGGTTTGTTTGGGATCGGCGCTATCCACCATTTTGGTTTCAGTGTTGTTGTTTTGGTTGTCAAACGATCGCTCAACCTGTTGCATTGTGACTACGCTAGATTTGTCCGTTGAATCTAAGATTGCTTGAGAAATGTACTGCTGGACTAATAGATCTTTCTCGGTTAGTTTTATGCCTTTTTCAATATTACTTTCAATGTCAGTGACCCCACGAAATGATGTGGGTAGCCTAGAATCACGCAAAAACAGTGGCTTCACATGGTTAACATGTGCTTTCAATATGCGATCGGCATTTAAAATATCGATCAATCTCACTGTAACTGGTGTTATAAACTCAAGCACTCGATAGACACCTCTCCAAATCAAGTGAAGTTTCGGTGAAATGTTTTTAAGATGTGCGTAACAGCGAAGGATCACGTAATCGTCAGGTTTTAGTGAATACGGTGCTGCCTTCTTGTCATAATAGTGTTTATAACGCTGAAAAGCTTTCTCATTATTAAAGCTAACCAGTTCCCAAGCTGCTTGGAGCCTCGATGTCAGTCGTATCGGAAAATTTTCCGAGTTATAGCAGACCTGTGTTGGTTCAAAAATTAACGATGCGGGTAAACGTAAATCTTGACCGAACATCAAATAGTGAGGGGTAGCCAACGTTGCCGAGTGGACGGAGCCATTATACGCCAGACAGACGGCTGTTAAAAATTCATCCCATTCTTCAGTGCATGTCATGGCCACTTTTCTAAAAATTTTTTCAACTGAGCGATTCACACGCTCTACCATGCCCCCAGGCCAAGAACAATTTGGCATAAACGTAATTTGTTTAACGTTTAATAACGTCGTCAATTCCCTCATTAAATTTGATTGGAACTCGCCGCCGCAGTCATGGACAAGCGCTCCGCAAAATCCAAAACGTCCAAACAATTCCCTATACAATGCTTTTGCAACAGTGATTGAACGTTTATCAGGTAAAGGTACAGCTATCAAATATCTTGAAAAACTGTCAATGTAAGTCAGAATGTAACAGTTTGAATTCTTTGTTTTGTGCAAAACCCCAATCAAATCTAAAACCCACTGCTGGTTAATTCGTTGTAATGGTTGATAGGTCCTAATCCTAGCCTCAAATGGGTGACGAGGGACTTCACCATACTGGCAAACAACACAAGTCTTAATATAATCATGCACATCCTTAACAAGAGTAGGCCAGTAACATTTCAATTGTATTTGAGCAACAGTTTTGGCCCTGCCTAAATGTCCACTCGTTGGTGTAGCATGATAGTCACGTATGCAATGTGTTATGAGAGATTTAGGCACCAACATCGGAGCTTTGTAACCAACAGTGCACACTAAGGTGCATACAAACGGTAAATTATCCCATCCACATCATGGCAGAAGGTATTTTTCCCTCCAATTACGTCAATAACTTGCGCTGAACCCCTGTCACTAAGTTTTGTAGTAACTTCTTGACAGTATGGATCATGGACTTGTTCAATTTTAACTTGCTGCCTTGTCCAATCAGGGTATTGTCCATCCAAAATACATACTGGTAATTCATGAACCCTAGATAATGCGTCTGCAACAGGTAGGCTAGCACCTCTCTGTGCTGAATTATAAAATCATACTCCCCGAGTTTTATCAACACTCTCTCCAGTTTAGGCGATAAGTTGGGGCTACAATATAAATATATCATTGCGGCATGGTCAACCCACAATGTGAATGTTCTACCAAGCAAAAACAACCGAAAAAATTCAATTGTATGTATGGCTGCAAGAATTTCTCGCTCAGTAGTTGTGGCCTTAGTCTCCACAGGTGAAAATGCTTTAGAGTTATAACCCAAAATGTATTCCATGCCATCATGAACCTGAAGTAAAGCTCCTCCTGCACCACTTTGCAAGCCGTCAGATTTAGCTATGAAAGGCTTACTAAAATCAGGGTGTTTGAGTGTAGCCGCATGCATAATAGCTTCTTTCAACTTCTGAAAGACCGCTCGGCCAAATCATCCCAAATAAACTTAGTATTTTTCCGGGTCAGCTTCGTAAGGTTTTGCAGTAATCGGAGCAAAATTTTTCAAATGCTTTCGGTTGAAATTTGCAATACCCAACAGGCGACGCATCTGTTTAGCAGTTTTAGGCCTCGGATAATCCCTAATTGCATCCAGTTTAGCAGGGTCAGGGCTGATACCGTCTTTGTCAATAACATAACCCAAAAATTTGACTTTGGACAGTGCAAACAAACATTTAGTTGAGCTTAATTTCATGCTTGATGCTCCCACTAGACCTAAAGCAATATCCACATGTCTCAGGTGGGTGGGCCAGTCACAGGAAGAAATTAAAATGTCATCAAGATAGACGTGGCAGAAGGAATTGAGTATTGGTGCAAATATCTGATTTGAACAATGCTGAAAAACACTCGGAGCAATCGATAAGCCCATGGGAAGTCTTTTGTAAGCCACCTTGTAAGACTGAAAACTAAAGGAACATATGTTTCTTGCCTTTTCTGACAACTGAATTTGGTAAAATCCCAGCTTAAAATCCAAATGGGAAAAAATAGTACAACCAGCCAATTTGACTAAGACAACACTCAAAACTGGCAAGGGAATGCTGCATCCCACTGTAACTCGGTTAACATTTCGCAAGTCAACAATCAAACGGTACCCCTGCGGCTTTCTCCTCACTAATAAACAATTTTAAGCAACTCCTGTATCTGCTCCATAATTTCTCTCTGTGCGTAAGGAACTCTGTAAACCCGACTCTTAATGGGATCAGCATCACCTACATTAATGTCAGCTTGAAAACCCCGGTATAACCCTAAATCAAACTCATGTAGGCTAAAGGACTGCTGGTGTTTGCGCAGCATTTCAAAAAATAAGTGTTTTTTTGATAGGCATCAATATCACGAAAAAGCCCAATTTTACCTAGGGGGAGGTCAAAATTGGTTTCTATTGCCTAAGGGGAAAAATACACAACCTGTAAATTTATTTGCATTCAGTTCTTGAGTGCTTGTTACCCTGGAGGAATCAAAAACGCAGGTATGCCTAGTTCGCACACCCACTGCACATGCGTAGCGTGCGCAGGCCTCCTATAAATGGCGCAAGGACAAGCCAGCTGCCATCTCTTTTCCTCTCAATATGTCACGATTGGTGACTCAAGAGGGGAGGTTGGGTGGGATATTTACAGGTAGTGTATTTTTTCCCTTAGGCAATAGAAACCAATTTTGACCTTCCCCCAGGTAAAATTGGGCTTTCTAATTGCCGGGAAGAAAAATACACTACCTGTAAATTTATTTGCATTAAGAAGACCTCGTCGTTTAGGTGGCGGGCACCATCGTGACGGGTTCCCAAGGGTGCGAACTGGGTCCCCAGAGGCTCGTTGATCGGATTTAGGGACAATAGTCTACCGAGTGGCCTAATTGACGATTGCGCGAAGCCGTCAGAGCGGGGAGAGAGAAACCCACCATTACATGGAGCAAGCCAGGTGGGATCTCTTTAGAAATTTCCTCCTGCCATCTTGGTTTATTAGAAATATCACAAAACATTCAATTTGAAAAGGGGAAAAAGTTCTTACCATTATTAGGAAGGAAACTGCGGAGAACTATGGGCATTTTTCAAGGTCCTTCGGCTTTATATCAATGTTGGAGAATTGGAGTTGATCCGGACAGTATTATATTGTCAGGCATGTTTCATGACTGATCTGGCCTGAACGCAGGTTTAGGCAACACAAGTGGCGCCACTTTTTCAGTTCATGTCTGGGTGGCTAACAATGAAAAATTGCGTGCGTTAAGTATTTAACAATAGAAGTTGTTCTGCACCTTTTTTTTTTGAGATGTTCAATTATTTTATCAAGTTTTCGTTATTGAATTTGAGCCGAAAATATTCTTCACGTAACCCACAAAGTTACTGATATACAAGAGAGAGTTGTTCAGAAGTCTTGTGCAACCTTTCTTTGAAATAATATAGTTCATCTCCGATGTCTCAGCTGACTTTGCATAAGTACGACTATCTTTCAGCTTAAATTCTGTGCTTCGACTTAATGCAACTTAAGTTCATCAAACGGGTAATTTTCCATAGGGCAGGTGAGGAATGAACAGTCGAAAACAGTCAAGTTGAAGGTTTTAGAGGGCCCATTCCGAAGTAAGACTAGTCGAATGATGAAGTTAATTGAAAATGATTTAAGGCCATGCGACTAACGAAAAACTGTAGCCCTTGGCACGGGAGCGGCAGTGTATGCAGGGAAGAGTCCGGGTTCTGATGTTAGACGAAGCGCATTTCAGGCTTGGTGGGGGTGAAACGAGGAGCATTATCCCACTGCCATACTTGACGGGCAATATAACGTTCTTCAGGCATGGCCTGGTTAGCCCGCAGCCACTCTTGAGAGATGGCTGCCTGCTGACGGCGGACATTTTCGGCAAGGTTACAAGGCTCAAGGATTGACGCTGTCGAGACAGGGCGAGGCTCGTAATTTACCGTGTGATTCCCAACACGTACCTGAAGCAGAGGAGCTTAACTGTCGGTTTGGGAAGCCATGTTTGCGGTGGGGACTGGTCGTTTAACAGGAGGACGAATCGGCGGATGAGGGTGATGGATCTTGAATAAGGGCCGCTTTCCCGTGAGGGGAAGGGGAGAAAGCCGCCGAAAACGAGCATCAGCTAATTCGACGCGACGTCGAAGTTTGTTGTTGCTTTCAAGCAAGTGGCAATATTTGTGCGTTGGGCTGTGATGATTTTATCAGCACTAGAGAGTTTGGCTTTAGTGGCGGCAAATTCAGCTGCAATTGGATGACAGTTTTTTAACAGCCTAGCACGTTCCTTTTTATTCAGGTCTAGCTTGTGTTGGATGACTCCCTGAAGAAACGAAATGTCTCCAAAGTTGGTAGATTTAGACTTTGACTTCTTACTTGAGTCGAGGCCCTGTGAGAGGATAGTAGGAATCTCAGAGTTGGCGATAGGAGGTTGGACGCCAGGGGGATCAGTGGCTGACGGCAAGGACGGAGTTGAAGACTTTCCGGTGGTTTTGGTAACAACATCAGAGGTGAGGTCGGTCGGAACAACAGCCTGGCTTGGAACGAGAGAGGACGAAGGAGTAGCCGGAGATTTGGAAGAAGATCGAGCACGCTCACGTTGCTCCTTGCGTTGTAAAGATCGTTTGGCAGCAGCGGCGTTTTTCTTGATAAGGGCCCAGTCTTGTGGTAGGACGGTCTTGCAGACAGTGCAGGGGTCTGTATAATAGTTACAGGTCCTATGATTTTGGCACGAGGGGTGAGGATCGTACTTCTTGATTTTTCAGAGGATCGGAGCACAGTTACATGAGTCCGGTTTGCGGAGTGGAGCACATTGAGTCTTGCCACCGCGTGTGCGTGCCATGATGGACATGATGAGAAGACATTGGCGCGAGAAAAACTCGCAGGGATGAGAAGTTTTGGCGGGAAAGCGGAAGGGATCGTCCAAGTGTGATGAGAGGTTAGAACTGGGAGCGAGAGAGAGGCAAGCCGACAGCAGGTGGGGTGCCGAGTAGTGAAGGCCAACGAACGATGAACAGGACAGAGGACAGGCCGGGGGGGGGGGGAGCCCGCCGAGATAAAAATCGTAACTCAGAACCACCTGCGGTGAGAGCAGCAGCCGGCCGAAAATGAGCGATGTCGTGAACCTCACGAACGGGAACGATAATAAGTGCAGCAAGCTTCAATGGCCGGCTAACGACGAATGAGATCGACGAGCGTCATGAACGATGAACGACGAACGAACGTCCAGGGCAGCGATGCTGGAACTAGTGCCGAGCTTCGAAAACCGAAGAGTGATGCGGCGGTCACGAGCAACAACAGGAATGACGGACGGTGTGACATGCTATGTAAGGCAGACAGACAGCAAGCGGGAAGATGCACGGTGATATGAGCTGCAAAGGCCGCTGACCGGTGACGGGAGTGGCGGGTGGTGCGAAGAGATTCGAAGACCGGCGAACAGGAAGATGACGGGCTGCAAGATCGACGAACGGGAACGGGAACGACGAACGAGAAGTGAGTGGCGGATAACAGGAGCAAATGACCGTGACGGCAAGCAAGAACGACGGCCGGGCCAGCGACGGGCGAGGTGTCTCGGCAAGTGGGTGCTTGTCGACGGGTGGGCTGCGAACGGCTGTGAGCGGCGAACAGCTTGAGAGACAATTGGGCCGGCAGACGGCAACGGGCTCGAGGAGAGATTCTTCGGGTAAGCTTGCAAACGTTGGGCGGTTTTACAAAGGTGAGCGAGCGACGAACAGGCTGCAGGTGGCGGTCGTCGAGCTTCAATTAGTGGGACAATCGACGAACGACTAACGGCATACGGGCGACGAAGTGAGATCCTGATGTAAAAGTTGGAGAGATTGTTGGCCATCAACGAGGGTGAGTCGGAATCATTTTCGGCTGTGAGTGTTGGACACTGGTGTGAAGATGAGTCTAACTTCGGTCGTGAACGGAGGGTGGCTGAACAGGCGAGCGGACTTAACGCCGACGAGTGGGCAGCGAGTGAACAACGGGCTGTGAGCAGCAAGTGGCTTGTGAACAACAGTTGGACCAGTGAACGGCGTATGGGATCGAGCAGAGATTCTCTGAGAGAGCTTGCGAGCGGTGAAATGGATGAGAACGAGAACGACGAACGGAAATGACGAACGACGAACGGCCAGGGATGGACGGGAACCTTCCTTGTATAGCAGGTGAACGGCAAACGGTGAATGCTTCACTTGCATAATGAGGGTGATGCAGTATGTAAAAGATGAAAATCTTCGTCCAAAACGAGATGAGTGATGATAGATCAGGAAGCCGAAAAAGTTCCCTTCTTGAGAGGACGACCAGCGAACGAACGAACGAGCGAACGCAAACGGGCCTTCTTACATGAAGTGGCGGCAGGTTCTGCGAACGGGAACGGCGAACGGGAATGACGAACGACGAACGGCCACGGCAGCGACGTTGACGCAGCGGCCGCTGGAGCTTGCATTGAGCTTCAAGACCGACGAACGGGAAAGGCGGACGACATGACACGCCTTGCAAGGGTGACACACGGCGGTGCGATGAGCTTCAAAGACCGGCGAATGAGAACGACGACCGACGAACGACGAGCAACGAACGGCCAGGGCAGCAATGTTGACGCAGCGACTGCTGGAGTATGTGCTGAGCTTCAAGGGTCGACGAGCGATGCGATGTTGATGGGCTTCAAGATTGACGAACGGCGAACGGGAATGAAGGTGGCGACGGGAGCGGGCGGTGCGATGACTTCAAGACCGGCGAACGGGAACGACGAACGAAAACCAAGATGGCGGGTAACAGAGCGAAGCAGCCATGACGGATGCGTGGAGGAAAAGAGATGGCAGCTGGCTTGTCCTTGCGCCATTTATAGGAAGCCTGCGCACGCTACGCATGCGCAGTGGGTGTGCGAACTGGGCGTACCTGCGTTTTCGATTCCTCCAGGGTAACAAGCACTCAGGAACTAAATGCAAATAAATGTACAGGTAGTGTATTTTTCTTCCCGGCAATTAGAAGCAAATTTTAGCTTTAACTGTTCCCATTCTTCATCCAACTGAGCTTGGCTTTTAACCTCCAAAGGCATAGACTGTATAGTGGTGCCACAAGATGGTATAGGTTCATCATCCAAAATGGCAGTCGTATAAGAACCCAGAGTACACCCTTTTAGTAATTCTATGTCTAAACAGGAATTGTTGATAGCGTGAACAGGGATGCGGCCCAAAGGTGTTGTTTCAACAAAAGCTTCAACCAATTTTACATCCTCTTCTGAGCAATAGGGGGTAAATACACCATCTTTGATTTCTGGATAGGCCCAGTTCAAAATTCCTTCTAAAATATGCGAAGAATAGGGCTCCAAAGTATATTATCATCCAAAGTAACCAGAACACTTTCCACAATGTAAGGTCATTTTGTACAACATCCGGTTTCTCCTTATCTTTTTCTGACGAGTCACGAGTAACAGCCAAGGTAGCAACTCTAATATTGTTTGGCACATAATCATAGCTGTTAATGATTTCACTATTGCAAAAGTACAGCTCCTTTGCTGCATAAGCTGAATCACTTAACTGAAACCGTAGATTACCTATAGCCAAAATATTGTCTGAACAATGCAAGACAACCTTGTCGTGCTGGCTCTTCAGGAAATCAAAACCTATTAAAATTTCGGCATCTCCAAACACTCCATCACCGACAACTATAAATTCGTGAATAGTTGAAAAATTACACTTAGAAATCTCCGCCACAAGTTTATGCGAGGCAGATACAGTCTTGTTGCCGACCGCAGTAAAGGAAATTGGTTGGTGCAGTGTCTCTAGGCTACATCGACTTGAACGCTGGGCCACAATAGAATAAGCAAAGGTTTTAATTAGTAATGTGCCTGCACTGCCAGTGTCAAGCAGAGAAGCAACAGGTAACCCTTCTATGTCAAATACCAGATAAGGGCTACCATACTCAATATAACCCGTAGAAATATTTAAAACAGATAGAGTATTCCCTAATTCATAATTTGGCAATTCAGATGCTACTGGCTGCAATGGCTGCACCACATTGTATGAAATTTCACTTTCAACACTGTCAACCTCTCTGTGTACGACAGAACAATGATTTTCCACCCCGAAGGTTGGAAACCTAACTACGGCACTATCTGCTGCCCGGCCAGCCGTGGCCGGTGGCTCATTTACGGCCGCCTCAAGGCCCTCATCAATCGTAGTGGCTGAGGCCTTTTCAGGGAGGCAACACTAGAATGTAAGCACAATAGAAAATTCACTCCCAGCAGGGTCAGTAGGAACACAAATTTCCCACTCTTTGGAGGAAAAATCAGGATAATACAATGCCATTCCAGCAGACACCACAATTTGTTCAGTAAAATGTGGCTCAGACAGACATTTAAGAACAAAAGTGCGCTGCGTGCCAAATAAAAGTGAAATCAGGGGGTAGCCTAACTGAAATTCTTTAAACACTGAAGTAGATGGTGTTGAATCCTCTCCATCAGTAAAACATGACACAACCGCAGAGTTACAGGATACATGGAACCCACAATTGATCTTTTCCAACAATGTGGTAAACAAATAGTGCAAAACCCTGTTTCCCAAAAATTCATTTGAAATAAATTTTAGTGGCACATGACCAAAATAGGCTACTACATTTGGCAACAATACGGTTCTGTTTGGCAAAAGAATCTGCTGCTTCTGCCAAACTATGTTTTCACAAAACTGCGTAAAAATGTCAGCAGCATTTTTCTCATCACAAATATAACGAGCCTCCGGTTTTCACCTAAAGGCTACAGACAAAACAGGTAATGGGGGTTTAGAAGGCACAACTGTTTTTGAATTGCCAACACTTTTAACATCTGTTGTGCTTTTATCCATAGAATCCACTATCACCCCAGAGATTGGGATTGAACCTAGTTTTTTGGACCAAGTTCAACACTGTTTGGGTAGGTTAAGGGAGCATGACCCTCTGACTTTCCTTGAGCAACAACATTCACTTCCAAATTTCTTGGCGGATAATTTTTCTTATTTTGATAATGATACTTGTCGTTCCCATGGGATCGTTTCTGGTTATATTTATCATTATAAGGATTATTTCCACCACGATTTCCACCAGTATTATGTTGCTTGAAACGATGGTCATAATAATCACCTTTGAATTTCTTATTATCGTTAAATTTACGACCAGAATCATCGTTTACCATTTTGGGAAGAATTACCAGACAACCCATCCAGAAATTTCGAATGATTTCTCCGCCTTTTAAAACAATCTCGGTGGATGTGCCCTGGCCGCTTACAATGGAAGCAGATAAGTGTCTCGCTACGCTGGAGAGTGGCAACACCTACATTTGCATTCTCAAAGGCTGCCTCAACAGAGTTTGGGATTAAATTTTGCAGCCCCACCATACTGGAAACTGAAGTGCTGTGCGCCCCACTTTCCGTGGTAGACAATTCTTCTCTAGCCTTTAAAACGGTGTCTATTAATCGCCTCAGTTAACATCTCATGGAAAGTTTTTGGATTTGTAGCTGACAAATATATCTAGATTTCTTTAGGCACATCCTGGAGAAAAGCAGCCCACAAGCTTTCATCCTTTGACAATATTTTCATCTGCCTAATATCATCAGGGTCTGTAGCATGAACTCGCCACAGGCTGGCTGCCAAAATGTCAAGCCTATCTGCATACTGTTCAACTGATTCGTCAGGCTGTTTAGTAGCATGGAAGAACTGGGCTCTCAGCCCACATTCATCACCACCACCATACCTTTTAGTCAAATCAGCCTTAAATTCTGGCGAGTTGTGGGGAATTGGCAACGTACTTTGCCGCACCCCCTTCGAGGCGGCTTGTGGCTGCTGAAATCAGCATAGAATCTGAGATATCAGGATCTCGTTTACTTAAATTATCCACCATGAGGAGGTATGTAAAAATATCATCACCAGGCTTGCCAGAAAATTTTGAAATTGCCTCGATAGCGGCACGCAGCTCATCACGGGATGAATAGTGGGCGTCTTTATCAGTATTATTTTTCTGCAATAGTCCTATTAGCCTATCCCTGTGCTGCCGATCCTCACGCATTTGTGAGTACATTAAATTCAGCATATCTGAATTCGTAGGAGGCGGAGCAGGCAAAACAGGCGAGGGTTCGTCATAAAAAATGTCAGGCACCTCAGCATTAACAGTTAATTGTGTCATTTCCTCCTGGCTTCCCCTGTTAGTAAGCTGAGAACAGACAGAGGGTGACGACGGTAGCCTACGCACAGTACCTCGACGGTGGCCCGGCAAGGTACTTGGGGGCGTTGCCTTAGAATTAGATTGTTCGCCATCGCTGTTAAAAATACGCCTACATATAGGCCGTTCCCTGGATGAGACCATGGGCAAGCGGAGAGGAACTCTACCCCTACGAGGCATATTGGCTTTTTTTTTTTCCAAATAACCAATAATCTGCAGAGTGCTGACTAATCTCCTCCCAACAAATGCCTTACCAGTGAGGCAGTAAAAAAATCCTATTTTTTTTTCAAATTTTTTCAAGTTTCAAAATTTGCTAAATAACCCAATCCAATGTCCAAATAATTTATTTTTCCTTTAATTTGCCCACAATCGAATCAATCCCACTCTGACACCAGTATAACAAAAATTGTTTGTGGCATACGACAATTTTCGATATATTCAAAGTCTGTGTGAAGATGATTCAGTAAGAACAGTTGATTCAATACACTAAGTCACTTGGGTTTATTAACATTCAGATTCCAATCTCCAGAAATGAGACAAAACTAAATTTCTGATAAGTCAGATTATTTAAACTTCACAGGTCTAGCCATCATTGGCTTGTTATCAACAACAAGGTTGAACTTAGTACTCGTCAACCTGAATACACTATAGTATGTATTTTCCTTAACACATGGAATTATTAACCAAGCTAAACCATGAATACTATAATCGGGATAATCAGCACTCTGTAAACACAATATCAGCAAGCACAACTGGCTATCACTTAAATGCTGGAACTCCACTGATCAAATACTAGACTGCACACTATACTTCAATTCAAGTTAGTAATCACTTATCTGAATAAGGCTGGCTAGTAAATGGACCAAGGCAGATCTCCAGTGACTCCAAGTCTCCCCCAAGACAACACCAGTGGAATGGAACTGTAGCAGCAAGACCCCTGGCAAGAAGTGCCCCACCAAGGCTTTAATTCCTCTATATATATGAAAACTACACTTGGGTCTTGAGCATGACTGACACATAGATTTACTCTACTCAACATCAATCTACAAGTGGCTCCATCCGCTGAGGGAGCTGGTTACTAAAACGGTTACTGATAACGGTTTCCCTTCACACAACCCTGAATCCCCACCCCCCCCCCCCCCACGTCGCCAACCAATAAAAGAAAATAATATATGGTTTCCCACGTGGCCTGAAGCCGTTTTACACATAATTTTGAAGCAAATTATTTATTCGTATTTTGTTCATTTAAAAAGTTCTACCGGATGTACAATAGTGGAAATGGTTTATCAGAAGTAGTTCGTATAAATGGTTCTTACGCAACTTTTTCCTTTACGCAACACTGTACGTCAAAACAATAATGCATGCATGCGTACAATTTTTACAACTTTCACGTCGTTTCTGCAGCTGTTTTTTTTTGTTTTGTTTTTTTAGAAGTAGCATACACTGTATGCATTTAGCTTTGAGTCAGAGGGCTAAAACAAAAACTCAAAAAAAAAAGGAAGTAGTGTTGTTATATTATGTATCCGTAAAATCCTTGTCTAAATTGGTGTGCCCCGTGTCGTGTAATGAAAAAACACTGACCAAACTGAAAGAAAAAGTCATTTTTGAACATCAAAATGACACTTCACAGTCAACATTCTAAAAAAAAAAGGCGTCAGCATCCCAAACCCCCACGATACGAGCGTTTACAAGGGTTTGAAGCTATTAGTATCAATGCTGCAAGTATAGTTTGCAGAGGCGGACTTGCAGCTAAAAGACGCACACTACTATGGAGAGTGGGGGGGGGCTGTCGCTGCGGCTCCATAAAACTCAGCTAGGGGGTCTGGGGGAGCACTGTGAGCTCCCCCAGTGGGGTCCGGAGTGGAGCCCCGGGAAGCTGAAGCATTTTACGCTATTTTAGTACCTGTTTCTGGCCTCCAGCGAACACTAAAATAGCGTTAACAGAGCAAATTTTGGTGATTTTTCTTAGTCGTTCTTCAGGATGGCAGGTTTTGTAAAAACTTAATTGGGACTACATCGTGTTTTTTTCAGACATGTTCTTTCCAAATTAAATTAAACTAAGTTCAGTTTAGAATTATATAAATCATCCCACAGCTATCCGTTGACGATTGGGGGTTAGCATTTTGTACTTTTAGGCTGTAATGATTGAAGATGAACTGCTATGTTTAAGTATGGGAAGTAGGAGTAGGGCCAGCTGCCGGATGCGGAATTTTTTTTTAAATGGACTATCAAAAGGTGAAATATTTTGGGAAATCCTTTTCTCAGTTTTATTCCAAACGACTAGGCCTACAGGTATTATTGCCAAAAACTCCACATTTTAAAGCAACTCGAGTTTTAAAAAAAATTGGAGCGTCGAAAGATGAAAAAATGGCAAAACCTTTTATTCAGTTTTGTCCAAAAGAACTTGAGGTGTGTTGGAGAAAAGCGTCCATGAAATTGACAAGCTCCCGGGATCTTAGGGTAATATACGGGCCCCCCCCCCCCCCCGGTAGGTTCTACGACACTACTGGCGCCGAAGCAGCAGCAGCCTCGCGCTTTGCAGCAGGAAAGTCGTGAATGAGTCGCGTGGGCATAGCATTACGGTTACGGTGTATGCCCGACGTGGGTAAAATTTAAACAGTTTGATGAGAACGATGTAGTATATCTGCCATATATTCCATTTTTCGTCTGTGTGTGTGTCAGGGGGTGGACGGATAATCGCTGTGCTGCTTACTAGCTCGCTAACCAGACTATTGTTTTACAGGCGAAGTATTAGCAACGAATGCAACGAGTTTCGGCGTTATAAGACCAACGATTATCTACCCCCCAGCCGACCCCCATTTTAGTACAAAACAACTTTTTTTTATAACAAAACGGCAAAACCTTTTCCCACCAAAAAGGGAGTAGTAATTTTTTTTACTACCATAAGACGTAAAAAAAAAAGCTTGACTCAAGTGGCCCCCAGCCAGTTGGCCCACCGGCCAGTGGCCGTTGGGGCACTATTACCAGTCCGCCCCTGTACTCATGAGGATCCTCTAGCAATCGTCTGACACAGAAATGGCAGAAAAATTCCTCAGTGAAGCCACGACAATTTTCTTAGAACGAAGATTTTCTGCCCATTTAATTAACAGAGAAATGAGGAAAGATTGGAGGCGAGCTAAAGAGAAAAAGAATAAAAATCTGCAGCAACCAGTGAAAACTGAAAAACCAATAGAGATAGTACTTACTTGCCTCAGTTGAGAGACAACGTTCACAAGATCCTCAGCCAATAGGGAGTGGCATGTCATCTTCGATAGATACCCTCCGAATCTAAAAATGATTCTTTATCTCGTAGAAGGCCTAACCCTACCCCACTCCATCCCTTGAACCCAAACCCCTCTCCACCCCCTCAGGCCCCTACGCGAAAGTGAACCTGGTGTGATTCAGCTATCCTACTCGCAGTAAATCTAACCCATCAGTCCCTCCCCATCCCTCATAACAACACCATTTCATGACAAAGTTTTTCATTTCCACCAACTAAAACTTGATCCCTTAGTAGGGTTGTGTACACAGTTCTAAGCCAAGATAGCCAGGCAAAGTGTCAGGGACAAACCAGAAGAAAGCCGGAATCGAGAATCAAGGAATTCGGGTGCAACCCGGCGAGAGAGAAACTCAATGGAATAGCTTAACATAACAAGAAAGCCAATCATAAAATTGTGTGGCGAAATACATTAGTGGTTCTACGTTCTAACACCAAACAGAAGGCCCATCTGAGATTGCTAGAATCCCTAGCCATTAAAAGTTTCTGTCAACATCGGGTTCCCCTCATGAACCTTACTAGACGCACCTACAACTGAATTGATGGCCTAATTCATCCAGACCTTACTTTTCGTTTAGAGCGCAAGCAGGGGCGGACTGGCAGCAACTTGGCCCACCGGCCCGGCCCAAAAATATGGCTCCCTATTCCAAGTGTCAGAAAACAAATGTCTTCAAACACAAAAACTGTCCAATGTTCCGCAGCAAATTGGTACATTTTTCTGACTTTTTTTTTACTTCAAGAATCATAACGGTTTCCCTTCACACACCCCTGATTTCCCCCCCCCCCCCACGCCAACCAATAAAAGAAAATAATATATGGTTTCCCACGTGGCCTGAAGCCGTTTTATACATAATTTTGAAGCAAATTATTTATTCGTATTTTGTTCATTTACAAAGTTCTACCGGATGTACAATAGTCGAAATGGTTTATCAGAAGTAGCTCGTATAAATGGTCCTTACGCAACTTTTTCCTTTACGCAACACTGTACGTCAAAACAATAATGCATGCATGCATACTATTTTTACAACTTTCACGTTGTTTCTGCAGCTGTTTTTTTTTGTTTTGTTTTTTTAGAAGTAGCATACACCGTATGCATTTAGCTTTGTGTCAGAGGGCTAAAACAAAAACTCAAAAAAAAAGGAAGTAGTGTTGTTATATTATGTATCCGTAAATCCTTGTCTAAATCGAGAGGCCTGCGGGGTGATTCAAAAAGTGTGGTGTGCCCGTGTCGTGTCACGAAAAAACACTGATCAAACTGAAAGAAAAAGTCATTTCTGAACATCAAAATGACACTTCACAGTCAACATTCTAAAAAAAAAAGCGTCAGCATCCCAGACCCCCATGATACGAGCATTTACAAGGTTTTGAAGCTATTAGTATCTATGCTGCAAGTATAGTTTGCAGAGGCAGACTTGCAGCCAAAAGACAAGGGGGCACTACTATGGAGAGTGGGGGGGGGGGCCCCTTCGGCAAACTCAGTTAGGGGGCCTGGGGGAGTGCTGTGAGCTCCCCCAGTGGCGTCCGGAGCGGAGCCCCAGAAGCTGAAGCATTTTACTCTATTTTAGTACCTGTTTCTGGCCTCCAGCGAACACTAAAATAGCGTTAACAGAGCAAATTTTGGTGATTTTTCTTAGTCGTTCTTCAGGATGGCAGGTTTCGTAAAAACTTAATTGGGACTACATCGTGTTTTTTTCAGACATGTTCTTTCCAAATTAAATTAAACTGAGTTCAGTTTAGAATTATATAAATAATCCCACAGCTATCCATTGATGATTGGGGGTTGGCATTTTGTACTTTTAGGGTGTAATGATTGACAATGAAGTAAGTATTAAGTATTAAGTAAGTTTAAGTATGGGAAGTAGGAGTAGGGCAAGCTGCCGGAAGCGCAATTGTTTTTTAAATGGACTATCAAAAGGTGAAAAATTTTGGGAAATCCTTTTCTCAGTTTTATTCCAAACGACTAGGCCTAGAGGTATTATTGCCAAAAGCTCCACATTTTAAAGCAACACGAGTTTTAAAAAAAATTGGAGCGTTGAAAGATGAAAAAATGGCAAAACCTTCTATTCAGTTTTGTCCAAAAGAACTTGAGGTGTGCTGGAGAAAAGCGTCTGTGAAATCGACAAGCTCCGGGATCTTAGGGTAATATACACCGCGCCCCCCCCCCCCCCGGCAGGTTCTACGACACTACTGGCGCCAAAGCAGAGTCAGCAGCCTCGCGCTTTGCAGCAGAAAAGTCATGAATGAGTCGCGTGGGCGTGGCATTACGGTTATGGTGTATGCCCGACGTGGGTCAAATTAAAACTGTTTGATGAGAACGATGTAGTATATCTGCCATATAATCCATTTTTCGTCTGTGTGTCAGGGGGGTGGACAGATAATCGTTGTGCTGCTTGCTAGCTCGCTAACCAGACTATTGTTTTACAGGCGAAGTATTAGCAACGAATGCAACGAGTTTCGGCATTATAAGATCGACGATCATCTCCCCCCAGCCGACCCCCATTTTCGTACAAAAAAAATTTTTTTATAACAAAATGGCAAAACCTTTTCCCACCAAAAAGGGAGTAGTAATTTTTTTTACTACCCTAATACATAAAAAAAAACTTGACTCAAGTGGCCCCCCAGCCAGTTGGCCCACTGGCCAATGGCCGTTGGGGCACTATTGCCAGTCCGCCCCTGAGCTCAAGTGGGAAAAAATTGATTAACAGATGAGTTATGTGTAAAGATCAGTGATCTGCGGAAATTAGAATTGTGTGGTGCCTGCAACATGTAACGGAGGGTAGCTTACGTCATTTAGAGTGCTTCTGAAGAAGAGGATTGGACAATTTTCCTCGAAAATTCAAGATGACTAACCGGTAGTTCTTTTTGCAGTTTATTAGGTGGTGCTAGCACATTTATTTCAACGAGATATGACCTGGTGCCATGCTATATTCACTAGGACTCATTTTTTTTATTGTTATTGGCTGGTTATCAGTCTCAACTTGTTGTCCTTCCCTGACCAATGGACCTATCTAATTATTAGTATTTCTTAGGACTTTCCTGTTGACTATAATTTTTTTCTTTATAAAACTCCTACTTAAGTACTAAGGCTTTACCGGTTCCAATACAGTACCACGGCGATACCGTGACAAATACCCACAAATTTTACAGGTAGCGGTTGGTGCACCAGTAAATATCGTTGAGGTGATCACATGACATGGACAGTTTTTCTCTGTACAGTTTACACTACTGTACGACTTTCTATAATTCCTATTTGTGGGCCAGTATATGTATTTTTATGTTTAATTAGTAAAATAAATAATAACCATAAGCTTTAGTAGTAAAAGCAATCTTTTTTGGGCATCAGTATCGGTACTGGAACCTGTATTTTTAGTGGTACCGAAATCAGTATTGGTACCAGATGGAAACAAGTGGTACCAGCACAGCCTTCATAAGTACACATACAAACTTCATTCATTCATTCATTCATACAGACCTTGAGTCTCGTGCATTTTAATAGTGTACGGCTAAACAATATTTTTTTTATTCGAAAACTTGCCTGGTAATAATTCCCGAAAGTCAGTTACGTAGTCTCCTGTCCACAAACGTGCATTGTTGCAGGCTATTTCAAGTTCAAAAGGAGTAATGATTGGTTGGAAGAACTCCTTTGAGTCTATTAGAGAATTTTCTGGACATGCCACCAAAACGAATATGTCGATTTCAGGAAAATTGGCCAACTTGGCAGAGTTGATTTTTCCCATTGCTAAAACGTACGGCTTCTTCCCAGCCTTTTTTATGACCTCCTTTACTCGTTTAATAACGGCCAAATAGTTTGCAACCCCAAGCGTCCCAACTAAAATACCCACAAGACTGGCATCGCGAGCTTTCTCAATCAAGTAGTATCGCTTCATGAGAGCTCGGCTAACACTTAACACTTCTTGCCGACCTTTGGAGATCTTTGGATTGAACGTATAAAAGGGGCACTTATTGAAAGTTAGCATGAAGTTCAGAAGACACAGTCCTTCTTGACCAATAAAAAACATTGCATAGTCATCCACATTTGTATTTTCATGTAATTTGATAGTTCTTCCAAATTTGTGTACAGTACTTTTGTCATCAGCAGCAGAATAATCAGCCAATTTTTCGAACTCAACTTCTGCACCGCCAACAAATGCTGTCGTCCGGCAGCTACAATCTCCACACGCATTAACACATTCAATTGGAGCTGGGTTTGTGTAAACTGGAATCGTATTTAAAATATCTTCATCTAAAGTTGATACAACTACGAGCGAGTATTCTTTACTGAGGTGTTGATACAGATCATCTGTAAAACACAAAAGACAACAAGAAAGTTTTAATATTGCAGAGAAGCCTCCTTGACACTAGATAACCAGTTACTGTGCTGGCAGACGAGGGGAAGGGGGGGGGGGGGATGGATTAACTCCAAAAAGGAAGATGGTCACCATTGTGAAATACTACTACCAGCATTACAGCAATCGTAAAGTTTCATAATTTTCAGATGATAATAATAATTTATTCATGGAAAAAGCATCCCGAAGTTCAGAAAGAACTTGTATGGGGTGCAGTCTCTACAACACACATAAATACAAAAAGGAGAAAAAGACAGCAGCAACATAACTAGTACACACTTACATTCCCGAAGCACGAAGACGGTAAACACGCTTACCCATGAACGTCACCGTTAACAACTACATCAGTTCAAAAAATGTCACACGAGACTCACAAACGCACACATCACATCAATTATTCGTTATCTGTTAATAAGCCAATATTTCATTTCTTTTTTACTTGTTTATAGTTAACCAAATTTAATAAATGTAAAGGATAAATGTAGTAGTTTTGGTACATGGTACCATAATTATTATAAGGTGAAAAGGTACGAAAAAGTGACGAAAGTGTATCGTGATTTTCAAATTCAAAGTGCTCTTGCGAGCCTTTTAACAGCCAGAAATGGTCATGCTTAGGTTAGATAGGGACTGTCTTACACCTATTTCATGGTGTAGCTGTAATTTGTGCAGCGGCTATAATGTATTTCAAAGTGCCATTGTAATACTTGTATTTGGATTTGTATCTAAGCTAAACAATTTCTGTTAGGACTGATGGAAAGACTAGATCCCCACCTTTCAGAATATCCTCAGCATGTCCATTTTGGGCTATTAGAGGGCTCACAAGAGCACTTTGTATTTGAAAATCAACATACCCTTTCGTCATCATGCCATTTTCACCTTCAAATAGGAATATGTTGGTCCCGATCCAAGCTAAACTAGGGCGTCATCACTTACACTGTCAACAAAATGAGCGAAGCGAACAAACCAATCAACAAACCAGCAAACAACAAACCAACACACAAACAAATCAACAAACAAACAAATCAACAAACAAATGAACATACCGACAAACCAACACACAAACAAATCAACGAACCAACACACAAACAAATCAACAAACAAACAAATCAACAAACAAATGAACATACCGACAAACCAACACACAAACAAATCAACGAACCAACACACAAACAAATCAACAAACAAACAAACCAAGAAACAAATCAACAAACAAATGAACGATACACCAGGCACATAGGTGTTTGAGAATGCATTGTGAGTACATTGGACTCAGTATTGCGAGTCATCTTTTCGGTTGCTCTTTGCATCTTTGTTTCTTTGTCCATTTGCTTTCGTAGCGCTGGATGGCGTTGTTCCTCAACAACAGGTCCTATTTCATTTTTTTTTTACAACCACCTCTGGGTGTACCGCTATCAACGTACAAAATCTTTTTTTTTAGTTGATGTAGTTCATTATTATGTGATGCATCACTTCAAACCAACCAACAAACAAATAAAAAAAAACCCATCACTTCCACTGTCGACATAATGGAACGGGCTCTGCTTTCTTTGCTGTTTGGCTGGGTTCCGACTTCCGCTCTCAAACATTTATTTTCAAATACAGAATGCTCAAACATTCCGTGAAATAGGGCTTGTGACGTACCGTAGTTGTAATCCACCCAAAACTAAAACTGGCATAAGGAAGCTACCAAGTTTCCAAAAACGGTCGGCCTTTGAAAGCAGTGATATCATTCAACCAGAGAACGGCCACTAGACAGCTAGCTACTTAGCTAGACAGTATCATGAAAACAACGCTATTGATGCAGCAATGGTCGAAATGCACATACTTATTAAAAACATTGGTTTAAAATAATATTGCACATGCTAAAATCATTCTAAAACACAACGCCTAGTAAAAATGATGATACTACCAGAGAACTTGTTCTCGCAGGAGAATCGAAGTTCTCAGAGTAGAATCCGACGAAACAGTGTTACCTTTTATGTTATCGATCCTGTTACCTATTCTGGCGCCATCGCCCCCATTTATTATCAAATGCATGGGGGGGGGGGATTGAGGCTTAATGGCGCGTCGACAACTTGGTCATAAGCGCCAGTCACAGTGCAGTGGTCCGGGTTGCCACTGCACCACACATTACAGAGATGTTATTCAAACCCCTAATCACATGCATGGAATTCATTCCTACACTATTCCGACCCCGGTGCCCGTGGAACCAGAGTCACCCTCCTTACTGTCGGGCAAGCCTCCACATCACCTATTGTAAGCCCACTTAGCTTCTGCACCATACCTTACGATGTCACCGGTACGAAGCCTCCTCGCCATCCCAACAACGTGGATAGTACCGACCTCTGCGCCAGACAACTCAGGTCCTACACCTGTTAACACCCCCATGTCTTCCAGGAGGCCACCTATCATCAGCATCCCCTGCCACCTGCAGGGGCACTCGTGCATCCTCAGTCGGTCACCAAACCCCTGGCAACAGACCAGTGTTGCATACACAATCTGTGGGCACCCGTAGAAAAAAAAATCACAACTACAGGCTTCCCCTAGGCCCTACTCACAACTTTCTCCGAAATACCCCCTGCCTTGTAGCCGCTCAACTCACGGACCAGGCCTTTCTTTCACCCTAGTCCCTAGGCTCCCATAGCCACATCACCTGCAAAGACCTAAAGTTTTTAGGGGTCACCCAAACACTACTCACTCTGCAGTGACAATCCAACCAACATCATAATCGCCTGACAAGGGGAGGGGGGGGGGGGCCCCACGACCAGACCAGCTCAACTAGTTATAATTGCCAGTTTGCCTACGGGGCTGCACCTGCCAGGTATACCACTGCACATCAAGGCCGTAGCCCTTCATAACCTTGTAACCTATCCAAGATCGGCCCTAAGGCCCTATCTTGCCACATGTACCGAGGTGGCGACTATTTGCCACACCACAAATCGGCGTTAATTGCAAATGAAAACACTGCACGTCTGATACTGCCTATAAATAGTGCACTGACAGGTCTCACTTCAGTTACCCGTCAACTCGCCTACGTATTCCACGACCTCACATTCAAAGTAACGCCCACAGCTGACTTAGTTTAATCCACCCAAAACCAGAACTGGAAGAGAAGCCGCCAAGTTTGAAAAAAGGGTCGCCTTTCAAAGTAGTGATATCATTCAACCAGGGAAAGGCCACCAAGGTTAATCCTGTTACCCAAGTTAATCGCACCTACTAATAGTTCGAAAGTTAAATAAAAAACAGAACATTGCTACTGGCGGTAGCAATCTTCCAAGTTTTTATTTAACGCCCAAAGTATTATTAGGTGCGATTAACTTGGCTAACAGGATTAACCTTGCGGCCTTTCCCTGGTTGAATGCTATCACTACTTTGAAAGGCCGACCCTTTTTTGAAACTTGGCGGCTTCTCTTATACCACTTCTGGTTTTGGGTGGATATCACAGCTTTCATTGGACTGTGACCGAACGTAGGATCAGACGGTTTAATCGTCCCCTCTATCTTTTCTGTCTGAACCAAATTGTCTATAAATTTGCTCATTCATAATTTTCACATTTGCCGTGGCCCAATTCGCCATTACACCAGTGAAACTTGACATGGTCAGAATTTGCATAAGCTTGTAAATGCACAGAGAATTTCACGGTCTAATCATCACCTTTACCTGTTTTGTCCGGAGGTATTTTATGTCTATTGATGTTGTCATTCATAAATTCGACATTTGCCAATGCCCAATTTGCCGTTAGTTCAGTCAAAGTGGCACGGTTGTGGTTTAATGTTTGTGCTTGTTTCACAGGCTTAAGTTTGTTCAATCGCAATTTTGAGCGTATTGGCTACCAAACGCTGATGTTGGTGCGTTTCGCTCACTCACAAGGTTAATTTGAATCACGGCATGAATCTGGAATTGTTCACTCAAATAAATCAGGTTAGCGTATCCTGATTGGTGACGACTGATGTTTATCAATGGCGCATTGCATAAATAATGTGGTGGATTTCACAAGTTTCAGAGGACTGTGAATGAAAAAAGATCAGACAGTGAAATCGTCATCTGTACCTCTTTTGTCTGGAGAAATTTTATGTCTATAAATTTTATCATTCATAATTTTCACCTTTGCCATTGCCCAATTAGCCATTACGTCAGCGAAATTGACACGATTTGACGCTGATTTTCGTTCGCTTCGTTCACTCAATCAGGGCATCCCTCCTCACTTGGCCCTACCTCGGTTAACGTTAATCATTTAATCACTTAGTTACCATGGTGTTCACGTACTCATAATTGTCCCTTTTATCGTCGTGGGGCAGATAATTTAGTTGGATTCGTGTACCGTAACAAAAAACAGACCAAACCTTTGCAATAAAAGATACTAAGTCTCTTAGTGAACCACCTATTTGCAACAATAATGAATTCTGACAATTAGGTACTGAAACGATAAGCGTGTAACACATAAGCATGTTATCATCTACTGTTGGATGACAATACAAACAATAGTTACAACAATAATTTTGCACTTACGAGCCCCTTCAGGGGTTACGTGCTTCTAGCTGCAAACCCCATTTTAGAAAGAAACACTTCCCCATATGATGCTTTACCTGTCTGCCGAAATTTAGATCTGGCAACTTTCCCTAATCAGCTGTAGACGTGTCGTTATACCCTATGAGAATATTACATTGGAGCCTGCAGACTAGTTGCTAGTTACTAGTCACTAGTTACTTGTCACCAGTAACACAAATTCAACGTTATTGAGGACACTTTTTCTCCATGAAGGACACGTTCCCACATTTTTGTGTTGACGTTTTCTTCATTTACTGGAACCAAGACACCTGATTCAAACGATTTGCGAAGATTTCTACCACATGGGGAATTTACACCAGTATGCTGAAATCAGGTATAAGTTGGTTTCAGTTAAAAGACACAGTCTGCTAGTGCAGCCACCTTTTTTTCATCAATAATCATTTTTTTAACAATCGGATGTCTACAATCAGACGATCTACAGTTACTTGGCAGCGTGTGTCTAGATAATCAGATCACATATGCGCTTATCATTTCGTAATGCGTAAGGCACGTCTCAGTTTCACAGAGCATCACCGCTTTCAAATTCACCCAACAGAAAACATGTATTCCTCACGTTCCAGGCCAGCGCCGTATATTTATTTATTTATTTATTTAAGTACACGTAGTGTCCCGCAGACAGTAAAATGACGTGACCAACATTGCCCAACCATCATCGTGGTCGCTTCCACTCTTAGTATTTAACTTTTCTTAAAATTAATTCTCGAATCACTCCGCACAACTCAAATTCGTTCAACTCTTACTTTATTAGTTCAATAGTACCTGCATTCGTTCAACATTAACTGCATTACTGCATCCTAGTGAGAGACCGATCGGCTCCATTGCTCGTAAGCCTAATCGTAACCACGTTTTAGACCTAGCCTCACTCGGCCCGCATGGCCCTCCTGTCTGCTAGGGGCGTCGTTTAATAACTCAACGCCGTGTCCATCGCACCACATCCAAACCATAGGCACTCCCAGTTTCGTCCAACATTGAACCTGACATTTTTCCACTTCATGCGTACGAACTCAACCACACCAAGGTTTCATCGGCCTGAACAACTTTTAATTCTGGCATAAAATTTTAGTCCGGCCAACGCCACAACCAGGCCGCCTCTCCGCGGCCGTAAAATGGAACGCCCCACAGCGTTCTCACGACATCACTATCTGTCCATCACTGCCCTACTTCCCCAGAGCAGCAGGAAACTTGGCATCGCCTGCCACGCACGGTGTTTTCCCTTTCACAGTTCGCACGCCGCTATCATCAATTTTCCGTAAATAACAAGTGTTCCGTTTCCGTGATATATTGCAAAAACTAATTTCGGCACATGTTTCCAAAATGGCACCATTAGCTCAACATTCTTCTACACCGTTTATTGCCTGAATCATTGAATCTATGAACATTTTTCGTAGAAATTTCATGCTGTACATTTTTGGACAGAACATATTTTCATGCCCGAGGAACCGTTATAGATAAATTTAAAAAAACGTTTTCGGGTGCCATGTTTCAAAGATGGGAGATTAGCTCAACACGGACAGCTGAGAACTTTTAGTATGTTGAACTTGGTGTCTCTACGAACACCTGTTCCAAAAATCAGCTTATCTTAATGATTAAAAACTTACGGTCGGTCGGTTTATTTGTTGGTTTATATGTCCGTTTTCTCGTCCGGAAGTAGGAAGGCTAGAAATGCGAGAAAGGTCTCAAAGAAATGAAATTAATCCGGAAGTCGTGTTAGCAGATTTTTGTAGTTCTAAGTAAATGTTTTTCCCTCGAAAAAGCGAATAAAGCCCTTTGGACCATTGTTGAAACGAATTTTTCGAAGTTGATTGTTACCGTAAATCGTGTATTAAAAGCCCAGTTGAAGTTAAAGCCCGCCCCCTAAAGTGCTGTAAAGTCAAAATTATGAAATAGTGGAGTTAAAGCGCACCCCTCAAATTATTGTTTTTCTACAAAAAATTATCGAAAAATTATATAGCCTAATGTGAACAAAGATAGTTCTGCTTGCTATGTTTGCTGGCCCCTTCTCCCTCCCTGTAGTAATAGTGGACTCTTCCTTTAGCTCCTAGCACCTGCACAAGGCCTGGGCATCTCTCACCTAAGCCTCCTCCCTTCTTCACAGCAATTAAAAGGATGTAAAAATTGGTCACTCAGAGATCATTCAAAAGCTTCGAATTTCTGTAATGGATATCCAGAAAGGTTAGAAAATTGATAATGCTTGATTTTAAAGCCCACCTCCCTATTTTTGCCAAATTAACTGCATAAGCCCATGGGCGTTTAATCCACGATTTGCGGTAGTTTCGGTCCACAATTGTCCACAATTGTTGCACCACGCAGGAGGAGCGTGGTCCAGTAGCACTGTCAGCTGGATTATGGCTGGCAATCCGAATAGTTGTCATTCAAGAATGAGGCACATGCAGCTCACTCCTGGAACGACTGTTAGGAGTTTTATTTTGGATAATCCCCGTAAATATAAATGAAATTATGAAAAGGTACGAAAGGCTAAATGCTAAAGTAGGCCTAGTTAAACAAACTATATTGATAACAGAAAAGGGTGTCAGAAATATTTCTACGTTTGCATTTGTAAAACATCGACATTCGACCAGTATGCCATTAGCTGGTGCTCTATTGAGCAGTCTAGCGTTAATTGTGGCAAACACGCATACCAGGGTACGATTTCGTGCTCCAGGTAGGCTGACTTTGCATTAAAACCTCACGAAACGGTTGGTTAACTCTGTCACCAAACCTTTGTTCAATGACGCATGATTATAATTTCATGTTTTACAACTATTTCGCCATTGGGGATGGGGGCGACATAAATTTATGTACAAAAAAGCTAAAGCACACAAAGTAGGACGTAAAGTAAACACTCCTAAAATAAGTGAAATAAGAAAAGGTATGTATGGGTAGTATAAGAATTTATAGGGGTTTGTTTGGTGGTACTAACACGAATTATACGCGACATGCGGTTCCTGGTGTTCAACTCTGGTGTTGCTTCTACTGTGCAGCTTACGCAGCACAATTTACTTAAAAAAAAAATTTGTTCACAACAGGGATCAGGTTGCAAAATTAATAGCAAGGCTTACTACCATAAACAAAGAGAAATGAAAGAATAGGCACAGGTTAAGGTTTGTTTTTGAACTGAAACATTACGAAAAATGCGCACTACAATGATCATGATCTTTTTTGGTGTGAAATTGTCCGTCAGCAGCATAAATGTCGAAACAAGAAATGCCCTCGAGTGAAGCGAGATGCCACCGAATGAGCGAGTGACTTGGCTAGTTATGAATTATTCTGAGCATTTTATTTAATTTGACTGGACTAGTAGTCAAGCCACCTGTTTCTATTGCTAGCTTAAGCCCTAGTCTATGTCAGAAAGAAATTATTTATGCAAGCACGGGAGCAGTTTCTGAAGTAGAATTACGATTGGGTGTAATTAACCCGAAATTAACACACAGAGAAAAATAACATGTTGTGGCGATATACAAAAAAAACGAACTAGCAACTAATCAATACTAGCTAATCAGCTTTACCTAGTTAAAAAAATGTTAACCTTGAGAACAAAGATTATAATGGCAACATACAAAATCTAGTAAGGAAGATCGTAATTTATCACTCATTAATATTATCATTTGAAAAAGAAGATCGACCTTGTGTCAGCCGTTTTCGCAAATTGCATTTTTGACCATAGAAAGGTATTTTAGCTTGGAGCCGGAAAACTGTAAGTACAAATACGGTTGGAACCAATCTCGAAATCTTTTAGTTTGGGCATTAAACAAAATTCTACTTAGTAATCTAGGTTGAACTTATAGTTTAGTGCTTCGTTATTTGAATCGGTTCACCTAACGAACTGGCAAGCGCTAGTGCTCGTAGGCTAGTAACAGCTGTTAGCTAGTGCCAATCGCGAATTTTAGACTTGCTTGTCAACTCATAGAGTCGGAATTTTTCACTTATCGAGCTTTAGTCCTATAGCTATTAACTCGTAGCATTGCATAACATTATTATTTTTTAAATAAAAATAAATTAATGTCAGCGCATTTCAGTTTGAAATTAGCATTGCATAGTGTACAGTGACAAACCAGAACCAGATCAAAGAGAGCTGTTTTTGGCTACTGCAGGGCGCGAGCTCAGCCAATGAGACGCACGCATGCTTGGCTACTCTTTTCTCAGTCTGAGAGAAAGCGCGGGCATTTGAACAACGCTTTTTGCCGGAAGTGAAGTTGTTGATCGCTGGCGCATTTTAAAATCTAGTGTGTAGGCCATCCAATAACCGCCTTAAGCGCAAACGCCTCAAGGCAATTGTCGACTTGAGATGTAGTTCGTGAAACTGACTTAGGTTTTCAACAAATTTATTATGAGAAGCTTTAAGCTCTCCTGCCCATTCGCGTGAGGGCAGTGCAATTTCGTATTTAAGGAAACCAATGCGAAGTGGCGGGACGCTATGCCAGTTTTACAGTAGGTGTGCGCTTAGCGGAGTAGTTGATAAGCTGAAGCTGAAGAAGTTGCGGCAGTACCATGACTTGGTAAGTGTAAGTGACATGACTTTAGATTAGTGAAGTACTTAAAGTAAGATGTAGTCTACAGATATTTTATCTAATAAAATCTTAGGGGGAAAGGGATTCTAAATAATTTAAACTCCAAAGAAGATTAACAAGAGTTAGTCCCAGCTCTTACGCCCAACATTTCTTAGCCTACGCAATGAATGAGGACAAGCTAGTGTAAGGTTCTACGGGTTCCTTTAAAAACCTTGATAATTTATTAATTTTCTTCCAGACTGAAAACCGTAAAGGGAAGAAGAATTAATACAATATTTGTAGGATTTTTATGAAAATCATAATTAACTTGTTTCGTCGCAAAATGCCTGAACATTCAGTTAAACTAGTTTTAACTGGTTCCAGCCGTAAGTTGCGCACCCAACCGACAGTTGTTTACCTTCAACGTTAAATAGTTAACCAGTAACTTGTGATATCTGCCCTAAATAAATGTGCATATGTTTGAAATCGACTTATTTTATTCTGACTTCAGCGAGGATAAATTAAGCACTTTATAAATCGTAAGAGTTAAGGTTAAAAATCATTAGTGAATGAGTGGTGGCAGTTCTACCATGATCGTCAAGAGGAGGGAGAATACTGCAAGTAAGGATAAATGTTACGCCCCCCCCCCCCCCCCCCCCCAGGACTTTAGCTCAGCTTCGTAATAATCTAGCTTGCCTTGCTTTGCTTTTCTAGAAAACAATGTCCACACCAACACTCTTTCCCCCACCCGTTTTCCAACCCTGTCCCCAGCCCAACACATCCTTAAGAGAATTATGCAATTATTACAAATCTACAGCAAAAGAAATGCAGTAGTAAATACACCTTAAACTATTTACCTATTGAATGTGAGCACGTTACATCGCACAAAATAACAACCATTGAGTCAGGATCAGGAAAAAATTGTCGAAAATATTCTGCCACAGTAGCAATGTCTATGGATTGCTTCCCAAAGATATAAAGAACCGGAAGCCTGCGAGTTGGACTGAGGCATGAGTGGCCAAAATGGATGATGGAGTCAGCACGGATGTGTTCGGCTGCTACTTCATCGACACAGCAACTGAAACATTTTGAGGTTTGTATTTTACTGTAAACAGAAATTATGCGTAATGAAAACGTTATTTTTGACAGGGCCGGCTGAAAATTGTTTCTATTGCCTGAATGAAAATATATTACCTGAAAATTTTTGCATTCCTTCCAGGATGCTTTCTTTCCTTAGAGGATTTAAGATGTTAAGAGCAGGCCAGCTGTGTAACCCCACTGCGCACGTGCATGTGCAGTTCCTCCTGTATGGGAGACGAACACAAGAGTTTGTCATCCATTTTTTCTCTCGATCAGTCAGGTGGTAACTCAAGAGGGGAGGTAGGGTGGCTACAGGTAATGTATTTTTTCGTTTAGGCAATAGAAAGTCTAACTAATTACCGATTTTTCAGCACTTCTACTTTGGTTTACATTCATGTTGACTTACTGCGACGTACGCAACACCAAATATTCCAGTTTTTCTCAAACTAGCGAATTTTCAAAAACTTCTAAACGGGTTTTCTTCGTCAGGGTATGGATACGAGACGCGCACGCACCACTACCAGTCAAGATTTTACTCCAACTGTCTAAAGTAGCAGACGGTTGGAGTAGAATCTTGACTGGTAGTTGTGTGTGCGTGTCTCACATCCATAGCCTGACGAAGAAAAACATGTTAAGAAGTTTTCGAAAATTTGCTACTTTCGAGAAAAACTGGACATTTTGGTGTTGAATACGTCACAGTAAATCAACAGAAATTCTAACTGACACATACATCCTTCTGAGAAAATCGACTTCAAAATTTGGACACATTTCTGGCCTGAAGGTCTTGCATAAAATATTAGGTATGAAGTCAGTTTGTTAGTACATGATGATAAATGAAATAATTAAAAATTGCACTGTAAGCAATTTTCATATATTTTGTCAGACATGTTACCATCCAACATGCACTTCTTAACTGTCTCCATCAGATGAGGCGCAGGAGGGCAGAGCATGGTACGATTTCCACGGCCTCGTACCCCCTACGGGAGGTGGATCCTTACGTGGAGTGTAAAAAAGGAAGGATCCAAATATGAGCTGAATATTTATTCGGATAGATCAAATAAACTCCAGATAAGTAAATATACTTAAGAGTCCTCCTTCAAAGACGACCGAGAGGCGGCAAGATCATTGTAACCAGACTAATGTAATTACACCTATTGTTAGAGTTTAAAGGATGGCATTACCAGTTGACAATATTTACGACATTTCGTAGAACCTTAATTACTTTCTAGAAGCAGATTTAATTACGATAAGATCGTCACTCATGATCGATCATTTCGAAGAATAATTATAATACACTCCCACACGGGACAGTTAATTATATCGGCAGAAAGCTTCAAAGCACCAACTACGGGGAACATTTAAAATCCCCGAATGCAACAATAGAATGATTTACATGCGTAGAGGTCCCATTTGGTGATAAGGGCCCAAGCTGTCAGAATGTTACTATATTTAGCATTTCAATAATAACTCAATACTACAATGAATCGATCATGGCCGATAACGCTACAGTATTTAAACAGAACCTCGGAATGCGTGATATCAGTCTATCATCAGCCGCTCAACAGTTGCTTAACTAGTTCACGCCAGTCGTATTCTTGGGATCCCGATTCGGAAAGCACGACTGGGCCGACGCCGTGCCGCATCATGGACGGGGCTTCATCGCTGAGCTACAGCCGATTGCCGATGGCCTCACTCAAGCTTCTATTATAGTTAAGTATTCCAATACGATAGCAATAGCTATGATTGTTTAAGATTAACGAGTAACAATACTACGCTACTAAATTAACCCGAGACTTACTTAATTATTTAAGAGAATATAATAAGGATTTAATTTCCGTTCGACTTAATCAGTAATGCCATTCGTTCGACTCATTGCCAAATAATTGTAATCGATACCATAAATCATAACAATCTGTCACTGATTTAATTGGCCATATAGTGGGGTGAATTGTGTACGCCGGAGTGTCGATTAAAGGCCCAGTATTAGACGAATGATTGCTTATTATTTAGCCTGCCTATAAGTGCATAATTAGTGTTTTATACAATTGATTGCCCTAATGCTTTCCTGATAATAATTTTTATTCTGGTCAATTGGTTACTGGAATAGAACATAACATTAGCTTCCCAAATAGTAAATGTGCTTGAGCGCTCATTAGAGCTCATAACCCCCGGACCATGGCTTTCAAGGCAATTACAACCGGTTGGACAGACAACTCTGGGCAGGATGGCCATCCAATATTTCCCCACCATGCTCTGCTACCAGAAAATATCAGATGTGTTACCATCCGACATACTCTTCTTAACTGTCTCCCATCAGATAGGGCGCAGGAGGGCAGAGCGTGGTACGATTTCCACGGCCTCGTACCCCCTACGGGAGGTGGATGCTTATGTTGAGTGTAAAAAGGAATGATCTTGATGGAGAAAAATGGAACGCCTAAGAGGTCCGTGATCTCCCTATTTTCTGTTAGCTAGATGGCGGCGTTCACTGGTTTAGGTGGAAGGGATCAACAGCGTACAAGTAAATTCTTTTCCACAATTTATTTGATGACAAATCGTAAGAAGAGTCATTTACAGTAGTCTTCCTGCCTGGGTTCACTGCACAAGTTCGATCTCCCTCATCTGTTCCCTATTCAGTACCAGCATGTCGTCTCAAGTGTTGTTCCATATGGTAGGATGATGGACCAGTCAACTGACGGGAAACGTCGAACGGGAACGATGAATGCTTTATCCCGTTTTATCGTGGCTATTCACTTTTGTTCATGGTGTAGCTACTGCTGTTGTTGACGTGTGTGGTACCTTTTTAGCAGTTGCTTATTTTAGCTTCCAAACCCAGCTAATTAATAACAGAAACTGCTTTACATAATGAAGCAAGAATTTCGCATTTACTGACCGGCCCAAAGTAATTAATGGTCGTGTGACTAGGAAAACGGACCTTATTTGAGGTAAAAAAAATAACCTTCACGGAAATCAGGGCAATAATTAATGTATAGCAAGATTAAATTGTCTTAATAATTGAGCAATACTATTTTGGGTGGAATTGGAAAAATAATGTATGGCTTAAATTGCATGCAAGACTCGAGAGCGCATTCTCCATGTAACTGAACCCAAACGTTTAATTAATTCACTTTTGATGCTGTTGCTCTGAAATAAATTTATATTTCATTCTTTCTCCAGTGGTGGCCACATGGGTTTCTTTCCCTCTCACTTTCAAGGAAGGGGGGCGTGGCACTTTCCCATATCACGTTGTGCTCTACTTTTGGCCGTGGTCCGGCCATGGTCGTTCAAGGCTGAGTAGTTTCTATACCCTCGGTAATTATGCCGCCAGCTGTTTGGCCTACTTTTGCTCTAGCTGGGGGGATGAAAGAAAACACAAGCGTTACCAGCTATGTTTTTCAACTTTCAAATTTTTCCTTTGAAATCTTGTTTCTTGCCTCTTCACCTTTTGAAGAAAAGTCACTTTACATCCGAACGTGACTGTAATTTGCTCTTTATAGCCAAATCAATGTTTATTAATCGAATGGAATGTCTATGGTTCGATTTGAACAGTACTACTTGACATTGTCAAAATTAATCATTATTGTTTCGGTAGTACCAATGGCAACAAGATTTCATCGGAATACACAGTCTTCATAAAATAAAACATCATATGCATGCATCATTCATGAGTCACCCAGAAACTTGTATGTTTCTGTATGCCATATCACTTGTTTGGTCCCGTGCTGGGATTCAAACTGGCGACCAAGTTATCAAAGTCAGTCCTAACATGCTTTTCAAATATATATGCTAAACTTTCATGCCACATGGTAACAAATAAGCATTATGATAAGGGAGGGGACAGGATTCCTGTATTGTTACCCCGTTAAGTCGCCATCGCTTAACTCTTCCTTCAAGTGTCATCAACTGCTATTCCCAATGAAAAAATTTATGACTGCGTGCCCATTCCGTACTGAATGTTCATATTACTTTCACATACTCCACGTTTTGGTAGTATTATTGTAGGTGTCTGCATTTGACTCTAAATTTCATTTCTTTGAACCAACATAACGAGTACTGCAACTCATTATTTATGTGGTGCACTTGATGTGGTGTGTAAAGTATATTTATATTTAATTGTATTTGTTTCACCCATTTGACTACTACGAGACAGACTAACCGGTGCGGAAAGCCATCAATCGTAGCTTTAAGAACCAAATGTATTAGTGTTTGTCTGTTTTCCCTTTTGACTACTACGTGACAGTGCAAACTGACCAATAAAAAAAGCCGTCTATCGTAGCTTTTTAAGAATGTAAACCCATTTTGACTATCATGTTCAGGTCGAAACTACCAGTTAAGTTTCCGCCAACAAAAATGAGTTTTAGAAATTATTGTTTCCTCACAATAAATTTGTTATACTACAGGACGTGATTTCACAATCCTTCAGCCTAATGTTTTTGCGAGGCTCTAGTGACTCGTATCCATCACTAAAGTGAATGTTATACAGTGATTTGTCTGTAAGGCTGTTGCCTTCAACGTGATTTTTTGCATTAAAAAAAAATTCGTTTACAACCTATGCTACCTCATTGGTTCACCTGAACAGAAGCAACCAATACATAGGAAAGCCTTGACGCTGGAATTCTAATAATTCCAGAAAATCTGAATGAAATTTAAATCAAATGAATTTTATGCAGTGTTCATACAACATTTTTTCTTTGCTGCCAATTAAAATCTGATTTGCAAGTTCCCAATAACCTGCTGTTATAGACATTATTTTGCAGTATCTGAGTGCTTCAACTGCATTTTTAACTTAGAATATGCAGAGATATCTTTTTGTCTGCAATCGTTAATTTTGAATATCTTGTTCAGAGTGATGTTGCATCACTTGTGTGGTGACTGGCGCAGGAAATCACTTTATTATTTTTTTCATTAAGGGATATACGTTTCACTGTCCGACTACCCCGTCATCGAGTGACATTGTAACTACAGTACAAGTTACCCTAGGCGAATCATGATAATACGAGTTGGCCAGACTCCATTATTGATTCGCAAGGTTATAAGTCTGCACTTACAGCGCAAAGTTTCACATGGGGTTGTTGCCAACCAGGAAAAAAGTTATTTCCAGCATGAGGTAGATCTTCAAGGTGTTCACTACAACCTGAGTATACATGTTTAATCTGTTCCTTAGGAACTTACGTGTGAGGTACTTTTAAACTTAGTATAACCACTGACTTGAGCTACGTTTAACGTTCCTGGGCTTAAGCGTACCTCACCCTATATCGTTTTGAATAACTTTATACAATTTTATGTTAAGTGTGCCTTACTACAAGTAACAGCAATGTTTTTTTTCCCCTTTTAACAAGGTATTTGTGCTGTCCCATTAACTTATGACAATTCTATATTTAAAATTCGTCTTATTAATGGTAATTAATTTATGTATATCATGGCAAGGAGGGGTGGGTGTATGATTTACACTTTTGTTTTCACCACAAGGCTAGGAATCACTTATCTTTTAATTCATTAGTCCCGTATCATGTTGGAATGATCCCTGTTCTATGATTTAGCCTCTTTTCTTCATTCATTTGCCATCCTGATACTTTACCCTATGAATTTGGTAGTTGGGAGTATGAGTAGTAGAAATTCATAGCGTGTTGTACACATTCTCTAAAAATACATGAATTTTGGACTACATCAGTTATGTTACATTCACATATATTTCCAAGTTACAAATACATATCACAATTATTCACACAATTTTGTATTTGTTAGTGACATTATACATAAATAATTTATTTCACTAAATAAAGTTTCAGAATTTTCTTTCTTGTTTTTAAAAGAATAGTTCTGTATTTTCCCACTATGGAGTGAGTTGCTGTTTTTAGCTCTTGGGTGGCTAGCAAGCTGTTGTCTTGGTCAAGGGTGACTCATCTTGACCTACTTTGACCATCCCTTTCACTTGCTGATGAGTGCAATTGATTGAGCATGTTCACTCTCTCTGCTGAGGGAAGGGGGTGGGCAATAAACGAAAGTGTCGGTGGGTTGAACGGGTTTTGGGTATGGCTCTGGGTTCTGTCGGCTTGATCTGACCTCAAAACGTAGCCTGGTCGAGGCCTTGTAAACAATAGCTGATGGTCACTACAGAGTAGAGGGGGTTAGCTAGGTCCCTAGAAAAAGAGACAGCCCCCTTTTCGTGACGTCAAGCCTGAACTTTGCACCCATTGGTTTTGCCAATGTCCTTTTCTGGGGCACATTTTTGGACTTGAGATAATTTTGCGATTTTACCCACACATGAAGTTGTGTACTTCAATCAGACTGTTCGCTTTTCGTTTTGCTCCCCAATTTTCTTTAACAGCTACGGGTCCTCCACAGAAAAGGAGGAAGGTAACTCCAAAGGAGGAGAGGAGCGCAGTGGAGAATATGCCTTGTTCTATAAAAGACTTTAAGATGTTGTTCCTCAACATACTTCTTCTATCAGTACGTATTGATCACTATCAATACTGTGAAAGAACTCCGGTATTATTTCCAGAATGCCCACATCGGACCGCGGAACAAATTCCGTTTGCTCCGATGTTGCCGGGTGAGGACCCGATGGACTATGTCCTTCGTTTATTTTTTATGGAGCTGATTATCGAAGAGCCCCGACAAAATGTGTTCGTAAATGGCACACCTCCTGAAGAGTCTGCGAGAGCTCAGCAATTAAGACTGAGCTCGCATTATTTAGGGTGTAGCCCTATTAATGCGAGGGAATGTTTGCACTGCAGATATGTGGCGTTTTCCCCGTTTCCGGAAGAAACTGAGTGATTTTCTGCGTATTTTTGGAGGGCCGTGAACTGGGAGAATGTGTTTTTCCTCCAGCAGAACGTTCATCGGGCTCTGGCCCAATATAAAGGAATCCCTCGCCAACAGGACACTGTGTCGCCAAACAACGATTTGCCAGACGATTTGGCGTAATTGTTTCCAAACTGTCTGTTAGAGGAGTTGCCGCCGCTTCCGGATCTTGAGGGAGCATCCGGCAGCGGCGTCCAGCAGTGCCGGCGCCCCGGCCCCTGCAGAACGACTGCCCCATATGCCACAATGGACAATATGGTAAGAAAATTACTTATTTATTATTTTATGTTCAAACAATATCATACGATATTCACATTTAAGCTTTACTTCAAATTTCATTCATATAATGGTTATGAAATATTACTTTTTGATCTGCTGGAAGTGGAAATGATATCAAATTTGATTTATGCAAAATGTTTTCGTTTGAACAACTTCCAAAAGCTCTTTTTAAATTTTATCACAATATTATGCAATTTAAGCTTAATCATCGACTGTAGTGAGTCTTAAAAAAATCTAATGCGATACATGCATTTAAATACATTATTGCTTCTTGAGCAAAGAGATACGTCATTTTTGACATTGCTTTTTTTTCAACGCGTTTTATTTTTTAAATCAATGGTTCTCAAAAGTAAAACCAAGTTACTTTGAAGTAAAATACTTATTTTCATTATACTGGTAAAGACTGTGTAAATTGTTATGCCTTCCCAGATAAGTTACATTTATATGAAATGATATAGAACAATTTCTATTTATTGAGATGTTGTATAATTTATGAACAACGTAATGCTAATCATTTTAAGCATTGGAAGAAGGAATTTGTACGAACTGGTCTTTAAAATAAATGTGCTTGCAATTTTACGCTTTATGATCCATATCCTTATGGATGTGAAATGCAATATTGATTATTATTATTATAATTCTTAATTTTAATTTTATAATTCATATCCTCATGGATGTGAAATTAAAATAGTATAGCATAGTTAATTAGTTATATGCATAGTTCGTCCAACTTCCGTTTTATCATGACGTTTGAAAATTCTACCCTGCTGAAAATGAACTGCAGAAAAACTGCAGAAATGGAATGAAACTGCAGTTTAACTGTAGTTTCGACAACAACTGCAAAAAAACTTTTAAAAATCTGCAGTTAAACTACAGTTTATGTGAAATAGAATGAAACTGCAGTTTAACTGCAGATACGACGGCAACCACAAAAACCTTTTTTTTTAACTGCAGTTAACTGCAGTTTGTGTGAAATCTAACAAGCTAACTTAAAAACTGCAAAATAACTCTAGTTACACTGCTGGGAAGGTTAAGTACAACTACGATAACACAAAAATGGCAGAAAACTGAGGCTCGAAAACCAGCAGTGTGGGCATCATGAAACTCGGTGTGCCAACGCCCCCCCCCCCCGCCCCCCACCCCGCACATTTTAAGCCTGTCCATTCTGCAGGCCCATGTAGTTTTTTTCATACATATTTTTTTTTAATTGTACTGATTATTTTTGGCCTAATAGTCATGTAGTATGATCGGCATTTGGCGATCACAAAATTTTCATTAATAAATAGAACAGGTAGCCAAATGGGCTCGATTAGTGATCAATTAAATAGGGAATGGAAAAGATTAACATTAATTTTAATTGTTAGCTACCGAATTGTCTGAACAAATTATTCCGCAAAATCTATTTGTAACAATATTGACTAACATTATACAGTGTGGCACCTTTAAAAAAAATCCAGGAAAAGTTGACCCTACTTTAAAAATGTCCATGTTGGCCATGAGACAACCACCTACAAAGTTTTGTACTAGTTGATGTTATGGTAATATGGTGACTACTGCATCACCACCTTTAAATTATGCTCTAAATAAAATGATCGTGGTTTTTCAGTTATTTTGTTCCAAATATCTGTTTTTCCGTGCTACACCCACTTTTTGCCAATCCGATCTGACACTGATATATTAATCGAATACTGGGAATCCGATACCGAAGTTACTTTCTTTTTTTTTTCTTCTAAAAATTGGAAGGTAAGCAAACTTTAGTTAACTTAATTTAGGAATTCCAGAACATTGCCTACGAAAAATTTTTAGTTTCGTTAATTTGTTGATAATTTTCTTGCTCTTTTTGTCTATTTTGGAATTGATCACTGTGTCACCTTCCTTTCTCTCCAGCAGATATGGTTGTAGGGAAGAGACTGTACATCTTTGTTTATACAGTTTGGGTGGAAGGGAGACGACGTAAAGTGTATCGCTCGGGATTTGTGAAAGTAGGGGGTTTTTTTTGGGGGGGGGGGATGGCGTACAAATTATTAGTTGCTCCTACAGAAAAAATGTCTAGCTGCTGCCATTTGGAACATTTTTGGTTTTGCTAAATGACTTGTGGACAACTAGTTAAAATTAACTATTTGAAAGTTGCCGAAAAAAAACGGTAAAATGGTGTAGGCCCCTATTTGAAAGTCAATTCTTGGCAAAATTATCAAAAAAATTAGATTTTACCGATAATGAAGAAAAGGGTGAAAAGTGCACATTAACAGCAACTGATAAAAAACTGGAAAATAATGGCAGTTACACTGCAGGTAATGCGAAGTTCAACAAGATAACACCAAAAGTGCAAAATAACTGCAGTTTTCAGCAGGCTAACTCAGAAACTGCAAATAACTGCAGTTTACCAATAGTGAAAGTGACATTGTGTCACTTCTTAAATTATGAACAAATTTTTATGGTTCAAGAAAGGGTTGGTATAGTATAGAACAATCAATGCGAATTGACTGTTTAAAATAAAGCCAACAGTTGCATAACTTTAGCGGATATCACAAAATACAAAACTTGGAACCATACACATTAACGCTTAGTGATTGGCTAGGTAAATAAAGCCGGATGATAACATACATCGTTGTAAGTAAAGTAAGAGTATATCAGGGAAGATATGGATGCATGTTAAGAATAGAAATTTGTTACAGTGCATGTACTGCTAAGATTAAGGTATGAATGATACCTGAATTTTATTTATGAATTTTAAAAATTCTAATTCTACCTGCAATTATTGGAAAAAACTGAAGTTTAACTGCAGTTTAACTGCAGTTTTTTGGGGGTGAGCAATTTACTGCACTTTCACTGCACTTTTTTTTGTAGTTTTACTGCAGTTCATTTTCAGCAGGGTATGCTTTCAAAATAATTTTAGGTAGCATCTATTTGGGCCCTTCATTTGTTTCTTTCTTAAATGCCCTTAAATGCTTTTTCATTTTTATTTCTTTATTCGTGAAAGGGTATCCGTGCCATGGAGTGATCTTTTTATTTATTTGTGTAAATAGTTTTAATTTGGCTAGGTAGTCCGAACTAATTTAATGAAACTGGACTCCTATACAGCCTATTATTTATTTATGTGGCACCATTTCCGTTTCAAGAACAACATGCTATCTATAATAACTAGAGTGTGAGTAAAATTCAAGTTCTGAAGATTTCACTGGGGGGAGGGGGAGGGGGTATAATTTCCGGTACAATTTAGTCACCGTACTAGCTTATATGGTATTTATAAGTTTAAATAGTGTAGAACATTAATTTTAAATGTCTGGTAACCACCAGGTAAGTATTGGAAAGCTATTTTGCTAAATTTCTTGTTTTATGCTATTAGCCACGACGAGTATGGCAGCACGAACTAAGCGCTAAATGATTAGGCTCTCTACGCGTAGGAAAATTATATTTCCGCTGCGCGTTCGAACTCTAACTAGAGGTTTCAAAAGTGATAGACTTAAGTGCAATAGGATATTTTACTTGTTTACGTTAGTTCAGACAATTTTCTAATTTTCTGTAAACAGAGGTGGGGGGGGGGTGGTGGTTGTGTTACTCACAAAATTTTCATGCATTTATAACAATTTTGTCGGGAAAAGAACATGGTCCAGCTATCATTCATATGCTTGAACATCACAATCCCGTATACAAATTTTACAGTGATTTCCCTCCATATTGTTCTTATGAACGTGAGAGAAGTCAACGTATGTCGCTATATGCGAAAGTTATACTTACATTGAACCAATTTACATGTCGATTTCACATGCATTCATAATTTTATGAATAGAAAATTAATCTTTGTCATTCAATTTTTCTTTATTTAAGATGACCCGTATAGCGACAGCGGAGACGATTAGCGCCGTTGTTGCTTCGACTGCCCGCTACCAATATAAGTGGTGTGGTCGGGTTTGATGTCGCCTGCCCTGATTTCAGGGTTGTATATACTGTATATATTTTATTTTAACTGTCGGAAATATCATGATTTTATGATCACTGAATTCTGAAAGTTCTTCCAATTTAAATTTCCCCATTAATTTCTTAACTTTCTAGATGAAATCTTAAATTTTAGTCAAAAGTAAATTTCTCTATTTATAATTTATTTCCCATATTTCTCTTATTTTATCATGACCAAGTATTAATTTTATACTTCTTCAATCTGTGATCGTACAACGTTTTTATATGAATTAATTTTGATCTTTTTATTCCAGGAAATTTTGAATATTCAATGTTCAATGTTTCGTTATTTTACTTCTTAACTATTTCATTATTGTTGCCATATTATTTTATTTAATTACTTACTTACCAGTATTCTGGATTTGTAGTAGTTGTACATATTCATTTTAATTTACCATGTTTTGCAACATTATATTTTTTCTGTGTCTGTAACCGTAATTTACCGTAAAGACTTAAATTTTCATCCAATGTTCATTTTTTATCATGTAATTATTTACTGATTTACGTCTTATATATTTATGGTTTTTTTTACCTGTGTGTGTACATTTTTCGTTTTTTTTTCCGTATATTTCTGTTTGTACATATTTTTTTATGCTTTCTTATTTTCAATAATAGTACGTTTTTAAAACAAGCTACGAGTTTCTGTCTCAAAATTATTTTACATTACATCTTGAAACATAATAGACTTAAGCTATTTTCATGCATTTATGCGATATACAAATGTTTAGTATCCTGCGTTGTGAGAATCGAAACTATGTAGGTGACTGGTCTAGCAATCACGAGTTGGTTTCGGAAAGGCACTTCCGATTTTACTCACAAGGGTCCCCGGGTGCAGAGCGCGTGAACGCACCTTCACGGTGACGCCATGTTTTCTTCGTTCTCCGTTGGATACACAAAGACTTACTCATCGTCAACGTTTGCCTCTTCAACTGCCGACGCAGCCTAATTTTTGGGGTGGCTTTACTGCTACGGGTATTGAAACCATGCGTAGAACCAAGCATTCTTTGCTTATTAAGTTCGTAATCTATTTTACGGTATTTATTTTGTAAATAAGAGGCCGATTTTGGCTCGATGCGTTTGCGTTTTCTAGTTAAGCTCGTTTCTAAGCCGCTAGCTGCATCGTCGGATTCAGAAGGCATAAACGTTAGTGGTTGAATCTCCGATGAATGGTCCGTCGGATCTACCAAAAGTTTTGCTATGTATTCTTAAAATTTTATTACAGCTTCCGTTAAGGTTCCGTTAAGCTGATCCGATAATTACAAGTCGGTAAGTCCGTTAAAAGGAACACGTTGGTTATTCGTTCTTAGGAACCATGGTCTTAGATAGTTCACATGTGCGCAAATGACTTTTAATGGATCCAGAAAATGTACAATACGAACGATAACATCGTTAACGAATTCCATAATTCTGAATGGTCCTGTCAAAGCTCGAAGTAATTCCGGTGAAATTTGTTTTATTGGTAAGAAGTTGCATAATAATACGTAATCATCGACTATATATCGGTAAGGAAGTACTGTGCAATCATAAAAGTTTTGTTGTCTCTTAACTGCTTTCCAAGTATGTGCTCGAGCAACTTCGAATGCTGCTTGTAGTCTACTCTCTAGACGTACTATAGTGTCATCACTATCCTAGCAGATTCGTGGTGGTTCGAAAGCTTATGCACTCGGCAATCTAAATTCAGAACCATGATGAAAATAGTGTGAACTAATTAGTATGGTCGAATTAGGGCACGCGTTTAGCGCTATAGTCACTAATTCTAAATATTCACACCAATTTTCTGGACAACTTGCTGAAATTTTACGCAATACTGTCTCTATTCTTTTATTTGCTGCTTCTACTGTTCCTTCTACCCACGAAGTGTTAGGAGTGAACTTTATCTGTCTAATATTGAACAAATGCGACAATCTTGCCATAATAGCGTTGATTATCTCACTTCCGTTTCTCCGCGCAGTAGCACGGGTGCTCCATATCTAGCTATGAGGTGAGAAAACAACTTTTTAGCTATTGTTTCTGCTTTCTTATCGGGAATTCCGACTGCAATTACATAACGACTGAAGTCGTCAATTAATGTCATTATGTGGACGTTCCCGTGAACGCTTTTATTGAAAGGTCCACCGAGATCCAAGCTTCATGAATGACCTGGTCTCTGTAGGGGTTGGTAAGCTGTTAGTTTAGCCTTGAGTGGCTTGTTTGGTCTAACGTAAGCTTGACATACTTGACAAGTTTTAACGTAATGAGCAATATCATCCATCATTTTAGGCCAATAGCAATATAGCTCTATTAACTCAAGTTTTACTGGCTCCGCGATGTCCGGCGGCAGGGGTGGAATGGTAATCTCGGATACAATAGTTCCGTAGAGATTTTGGTATACACATTTGTGCTAGATTGTGCATACGGTCTCTAATTGGGTCAGCAAGCCGAATTCTGCATAGAATTCCATCATAATCTATATAAAAGATGTTTCGCTTGTTAAAAGCGTCGATCAGATCTTCTGACGACTGATCTTTAGGACGATGTATTATATGGCGTAGGAATGGATCGTTTCGTTGCTCCGCCGCTAGGTGTTGTCGTGTCCAGTCTGGAAATTGACTGCCCAACACAGCGACTGGTATCTCTATACGAGATAGCGCGTCAAAAACCGCTAGAAGTCGGCCTGACTTATAACGTAAGATGAATTCGTATTCCCTGAGTTGAAGTAAGATTCTTTCTAATTTGGGGGGGGGGGGGGGTGAGAGGAATGAGGCACAATAAAGATAGCAAATTGCTAAATGATCCGTGGTTAAGAAAACATCTTACCAAGTAAATAGCAACGAAATGAATCTATACAATGTATAATCGCTAGGACTTACCTTGTTGTAGTTGTTTCCTTCCTGTCCGTCTCAGTGAGGGTTCGGGAAGTGTAGGCTAACGGATAGTTTATACCTCCGTGATACTGACTTAAACAGCCACCGATCGCCACGCCACTAGCGTCAGTTTCAAGAAAAAAGGGTTTAGAGAAATTGTGGTATTTAAGCGTTGCAGCGTTTATCATAGCTCGCTAAAGTTCTTGAAAAGCTCTTTTTCGTCTTCGTCCCATATAAATTTACAGATTTTCCTTGTTAATTTGGATAAAATCTGTGACATTTCGGCGAATGAAGAAATATGCCGTCTGTAGAAATTTACCATACCTAAAAATGAACGGACTTGTTTGGGTGTCTTAGGCGTAGGATACTGCTGCATAGCTCTTGTTTTATCACTATCAGGTTGTATCCCGTTTTCGTCCAACACAAAACCTAGAAATCTGACCTTTTTAGGCTCAAATTAGCACTTTTCAACGCTGCGTTTCAGTCCGAAACGAGCGACTAGCTCTAGTGCTCGATTCGCATGACTGATGTGAGTTTTAAGATCTGGACTTCTCAGGAGACAATCGTCAAGGGAGACGGTACAATAGGCTCCTAGCACATCTGCAAATATTTGTTGTGCACAAAATTGGAAGTGCGCAGGCGCTGTTTTAAGGCCCATTGGGAGCCGGTTAAAAAAATAGGTTTTAGAGTTAGCACAGAACCATTTAGGTTTAGCTGATTCAGCTAGTTTAAGTTGGTAAAATCCGAACTTGAAGTCTAAACGTGTAAAATACTTAGCTCCGCTAAGGTGAGCCATACTTTCTGTCACAGTGGGTTTTGGAACGCTTACACTTTCCATGACAGAATTCAAGCCACATAAATCTACGACTACGCGATAACCAGTTTGCCTTCTCTTTATCATTAGACAAGGAGATAACATCCGGATTTTCCTTCTTGGGTTATTCCTACTCTTTGCATTTCGTCAATGTATTTTTCCAAAGGAACTCGGTACATTTTAGAACTTACTGGTTGTGATTCAACCGTATCTATAGGAACTTCGTATCCTTCGTAACATCCTAGATCGAAATAGTTTTTAGAAATTGAATCTTGGTAATTTCTAAGCATATTTAGAAATTCTTCTGTTTCCTCCTTATTTAAATCTGGAAGCGTTAACCTATGTTTTAAAATTTACCATTCCGCATCGAATTCCGCCTTAGATTTAGGCTTGGGAAGCATCAGCTAGGCTGCTAACTGGCACCTCCGTTAAGCTTTCACTGGGTTTGGATTGGTTTTGGGAAATCTCGATGGGACTTGAGATTTGAGATACCTCGATGGGACTTGAGGTGTCCAAGTTTGAATTTGATGACTCTAAGGAAGCGTCATCCTCGAACTCGATAATAGTTGTCGTGTACGTGCTTAGTTCTACATCAAATCCATTAAACTTAATGCACATGACTGGAATAATACCTGTGGGAGTTGTGTTAACAAGACTTCAGGTTGGATTACTCCTGCCTGTATTTCGGGAAATGGAAAATGTATATTTCCCGTTATTTTACTATCACAATTTGATGGAATTATTTCGTCGCGTAACAAAGATACAGTAATGTCTATTAAATGCTGTTTAGGTGTACAATTCCATGTAGATTTAGGATTTTCATCAGTTTCTACATCTGTACCTACGTTAAGCGATGCTACGTAAATGTGATTGGGTTTATAATATTCCCTGTTCATCATTTCCTTATTTTGATTATAAGCAATATGAGCTAATTCTGGTGTTGACAACATTTGAAATTTTAAATCGTCTATAGTTAAGACGTTATCTGGACAAGTTAATGCTAACGAATCTGATTTGTTTGACATGAAATCGTATCCCAATAGTACTAAAATGTTACCAAATGAACCATCAGGAACGAAAATGAATTCATGATTTCTAGAAAATGCACATTTTTCTATAGTTTTCTTATCCGTTTTAATCTGACGATTTTCGTCCCCAACCAAATCGACTGGTGTGGTCATTGTAATTAAATGGCATTTAACACTACAATTCTTAAGCATGCATTGCGCTGCTGTGTTCGTAATTAACGAAAGCGAGGAACCTGTATCTAATAAACTGATTTCTGGCCTATTACCAAGGTCGAACACTAAGTGTGGACGTGAATATTTAACCTTAGTTTTATTCAAAACTGTGTTAACTTGAATGTTGTCAGCGTTAGGCGCTGTTTGCTCGGAGTCGAGCGATGCTCTGACTCGCGGCTAGTAACGACTTCGGACGCTCATGGTGCTGCTTGTACTATCTGTTGCCCGGTTGAGCAGAAATGCTCGTAAGCAAGTTTCCTCGCTCTCCCAACGATGAGTGTTTCGCTGGTGACGCATTTGGATCGGCAACATTTTTGCTGTCCCAAAACGTTAAGCAGATTGTAGGTTCGAACTTTCCTACAACTGTTGGAATTCTAATTTTTCAATCTTTCTGCGTTATTGGTGAAATACCAATAGAAGTACCCGAAGGCATTTTATCTCCATCTTTATAGAATGAATCATCCGTATGTTTAAACTGAACTGTGCGTTCGTGACCTAATAAAGCAAGAACGATTGGCTTTTTAGTATCGACTGGGTTTAACTCTGAATGAAAATTTGTAGCATCTAAACCATCCTCGAATAGTATTACTATTACTGAGTCACAAGTTAAATCGTATTTAACATTAACTATGTCTAAAGCATTTGTAAATTCATTTATGAGATTTTTATTACTCTCTATAGATCTCGCAACATATTTTGACGGTATTTTGCTAAAATATGACGCTAAGCGTGGTAAGGCTAACGTGTGATCTGGCGAAGCAAGTTTCTGCTGGTGCCATTCAACGTTTGAATACAAATTAAGCATTAATTTATTTGCATCCTCGTCTGAAAATAATGGAACACATTTTACTTTTAATGAGTGAGTATTATTTACTTCGTTAGTTTGGATAACAGGAGTTTGAGCATGAACTGAGCTGACGTGTGGATTTTGATCATCATTATTGCTCTGTTCTGACTGATTAAGAGTTTAGTTCTGAATCCCTGTTAACATTCAGACCATTTGCTCGTTTTTTTGGATTACAACCATTTTGACAAGAGTCATTACTCTCGTTTACGTCTGTAACGTGTTGTGGAACATGGTTTTGGTTGTTGTTATTTTGCCTTTGCTGATATTGATTTTGGTTTTGATTTTGATTTCTACCATTATTACCATTATTTTGCTTCTGTTGACCGTTATTGTAACTATTGTTATTGTAATTGCTAGTGTTAGCCTGATATGCGTAAGGGTTGTTTTTTTCTTGTTAAACTGAACAGAATCCCTATTGTCGAAACCAGAGAAATAATTTCCGCGTTTACCTCGGTTATTTCCCTTGTATCGGTTTCCTCCACCAACATTTTTGTTGTTGGGTTTATTTGTAGAAAATCCTACTTCTTGTTTAATCTTTTCCCAATGTTGTCGTACTTGCTGTAGATTTTCATCCTTGGTGCGACAATTTCGTTTTACATGACCTGGGGCTAAACAACGGTAGCACGTTTTAACTTAACTTACATTAGTGTCTACTGTGCTAACTTTAGCTTCAACATTTTTAGTTTTAGCGTTACTGAGATTAGTCATGCGAACGAATTCATTTTATCTAGCATGGTGCCAAAATCAAGGTTGTTAACTTCGGTATTTGAAATTTGTTTAGTGCCTGATTTATCAGTTACGATCGTCTTCATCGCCTTGGAATCCAGCTAAAATTGATCATTTATAAATAGCTGAGTTATACATATCCTTAAACGTGGTATGCATTTGTGACGTTACATGAACTTCTATTTCCCGTGGCATAGCGTGCAGAAATACTGAACGCATTCCGTCATCTTTTACTAATTGTTTAAAAGTTCGCTGGGATTCTGAGTCTGTAGGCTTAACTCTCCAAAGTTGTGAAGCCATTTTCTCTAACCTGGCAGCAAAAGGTTTGATAGTTTCTCCCTTTTTGAGTGGCGCCGTATGAAACAAATGTGGGGTGACAATGTCACCTCTGCAGCCAAATCTATCGATTAAAATTTCCTTAAAGCTGTCCCAATTTCGGGAAGTGGCTATATGCGGATTCATGACTAAATAAATTGCGACTCGACCTGTACATTTACTACATGCGACCGAAACTAGTTCTGAATCTTGCAATGAAGGATCTAATGTTCGCAAATTTTCGACCATTAATGCGAAAGCGAAAATGTCTAATGAGTCATCCCCTGCAAAAGGTACGATAGCTCTCTTGGCTGAACGTAATTCTTCCCAAAGTCTAGTTTTATTATGAGAATCCCCGCTATGATTTGATTCAGTAATAGTTTTTAATACTTCTAAATGATTTTCAGTTACTGCTTTTAAAGTTATCATTAGTTGACTGTAAACAAACTGCCAATGTATGGTCTAAAATTCTTTGAAGATGAGTTTCCTCAATCACATTAACCAGTTGCCCGCTAATTTGAGTTGGAGTTAAAGTCAGCGGTGTTTGATTTCCAGGTGGAATTTGAGAATTTATTACTACATTTGGAGTAATGGGAACATGGGAATAATTCGGGATTTGCAAAGTTATTGGCACTTGAATGTTAAGCGGTGTTTGAGCGCTTGTTTGCATTTGCAAGGCTGGCATAGTTGGTGTCAAATTTGGTGGCGCATGGTTATGCTGTGGCGTTACTAAATTTAACGGCACTGTTTGGGTTATGGCATATTTTGATTTAGTGGCATGTTATGATTTAATGACTACTTTGATTATTGGGTGGTACCTGATTATTTAATGCTATTTGAGTACTAAGTGGTATTTGGGAATTTAAAGGTACGCGAGTTTTACGTGGTGCACGATTGTCGTGTGGAGACCTAGATCGGATTCGATATCTAGCGTTACCTTTATTTTGAATAGAGCGATTAGTTGAAAGAGACTGAACTCGCTTGGGTGGTGGCAGATTTAATGCGTCATCGATCTCGTCGATGGTATCAGAATGCTCTGATTCTGCATCCGACTCATTTGGAGTGGTATTAGCATTGTCTAAATTAGGAGTGCTAACTGAAGCATCCGTAAATTTCACAAAATCTTGGCGATTTGAGGGTTTTCTAATTTGTCTGCCTCTTGACGAGACTTGAACTGTGCCTCTAGCACGATTACTTCTAGTTCTGGGCATTATTTAACTAGATTTTAAGCAAATATTCAAAGTTTAAGGTAGATTTAAACTTGATTGTAGCACAAGTCTTAGGTTTTAAGCACTTTGAAAATTTTCTACAATTTTGCACAAAATGATGAGTTTTCCCTTTAAAATGGAAAATAATAAACTTTTCCCAAATTTTAGCACCTGAAGTCAGCAATAATTTGACGGTGGTTATTTTAAACGTAACCATAAACAATTTCATAGAAAATGAGCACTACTGTGACTAACAAACAAGATGCACTGAACTCAATTTAGGCCTATAAGTTTACCCAATATTGACTAAAATTGCCTCTTATTGTGGTAAATTTAAAGCGAATAACCTTTAAATGCACACAAGATAATATACTTGAAAATATTTCATACCATTGAACATGTCAACCAACAATTTCATAAAACAATCACAAAATGTTAGCAAAATCAACAATGTTATTTTCAACAAAGAGCAACTAGCACAACGTTTCGCAAAATAGGCTACTAAATTTTTCCGTACTAAAATCCTGTTATAAACAAACCAACTATCGTTGTTGACTATCGAAAAAATTCTGAACCGAATTTGAACGCTAAATTTCAGCTTTTTAAAGACTGCAAAATGCTAAATAGCATTATTTCTATAAAATACAACTGAATGCTCCTAAAATTATTACAGTATTATTTTTCCTTTTTCTTTTCTTTCCGGGGATTTAAGGGAGATTGAATCACACTTATGATACTATTGTAATGTTCTATTCCAGTGTCCAATTGACCAGAATAAACATTATTATCAGGATAGCATAAGGGCAATCAATTGTATAAAACACTAATTATGCACTAAATAGGTAGGCTAAATAATAAGCAATCATTCATCTAATACTGGGCCTATAATCGACACTCTAGCGTACACAATATTGACCCAACAATATGGCCAATTAAATCAGTGACAGATTGTTATGATTTATGGTATCGATTACAATCATTCGGCAATGAGTCGAACGAATGGCATTACTGATTAAGTCGAACGGAAATTAAATCCTTATTATATTCTCTTAAATAATTAAGTAAGTCTCGAGTTAATTTAGTAGCGTTGTATTGTTACTCGTTAATCTTAAACAATCATAGCTATTGCTATTGTATTGGAATACTTAGCTTTATCGGCACTCGGCTGTAGCTCGGCGGTGAATCCCTGTCCAAGATGCAGCACGGCGTCGGCCCTGTCGTGCTTTCCGAATGGGGACCCCAAGAATACGACTGGCGTGAACTAGTTAAGCAACTATTGACTGATGATCGACTGATATCACTTATTCCGAGGTTCGGTTTAAATACTGTAGCGTTATCGGCCATGATCGATTCAATGTAGTATTGATTTATTATTGAAATGCTAAATATAACATTCTGCCAGCTTGGGCCTTTATCACCAAATGGGACCTCTACGCACATCAATCATTCTATCGTTGAATTCGGGGATTTTAAATGTTCCCCGTAGTCTGTGCTTTGAAGCTATCTGTCGATATAATTAACTGCCCGGTGTGGGAGTGTTTTATAGTTATTCTTCGAAGTGATCGATCATGAGCGACGATCTTATCGTAATTAAATCTACTTCTAGAAAGTAATTAAGGTTCTAAGAAATGTCGTAAATATTGTCAACTGGTAATGGCAATAGCTGTAATTACATTAGTCTGGTTACAATGATCTTGCCGCCTCTCGGTCGTCTTTGAAGAAGGACTCTTAACCCTTTGCGCGCGGGTCCCGAGAATTTCTCGTGCAGCGCGATGCATTCAGCACAACGAGCCCCGAGAATTTCTCGTTTGTTGCGTAGGTCGTTTCTGTGCTCAATTTTCATGACGTAGGCACTATCTGCTGCCGTTTCAACGATTGGGATTGGCTATCAACTATTTCAACTTGCAAAATCACGTGTCAAATTCGACCAATGAGAGGCAGGGACTCAATACAGCCAATCAGAAGTCCGCTTGCTTCAACGAAAAATTCTGCTACTTTTCAAAAATGGCGACTTCACGGCAACGCAGGGCTCTTGCCAGGCATCTACAAACGCTTTCAAACCAAGAAATAGTGCAAGAAATATTTTACGATACCGATTCTGAAGCGGATTTTAGTGGATTTAGTGACCAGGAGGCGTCTGATAATGAATCAAACCACAGTGATTCTTCGTCAGAACTTTCGCAGATCGACGATCACGAAGACGATGATGCCAGCGCAAATAAGCCTAACGGAACCACGCCGCCCGATTCGCTCCCTCCTCCTGCCCCGGTGCCTGCATCCGTACGTATCGTAGCAGATTCCGATGACTGGCGTACACCTACTGCCGATAATAAATTTTCTCCGCTAGTTCCCCCTTTTGTTGATAATTCAGGGCTAACAAATAAACTACCTGACGGTGCCTCAGAATTATATTTTTTAGAATTATTTCTAAACGAAGATTTCTACACTCAAGTGACTGTCGAAACAAATCGCTACGCAAATTTACTGAAGGAGAAATTGAAAGCAAACGACGCTCCCCTCAAACCATCGTCACGTCTGCACTCGTTTGTCGATGTTTCAATCAGTGAAATGAAAGCTTTTTTTGCAGTGCTTATAAACATGGGACTAGTAAAAAAGAACCAAATAGGTGACTATTGGTCAACTAATCCGACATTGAACACTCCGTTTTTTGCGACAGTATTTCCAAGGGATCGTTTTCAAACCATATTGTATTTTTTACATTTTTGTGACAACAGCATTCAGCCAGCAAGGCAGGACGAAAATTACGATCCCTTATTCAAAATAAGAAAAGTGCTTGACAAAATTGTTTGTAATTTTCGTAATGCATATTTTCCAACTGAGCATTTGAGTATAGATGAAGCAATGTGTGCTTGGAAAGGGCGTTTGTCCTTCAAGCAGTACACCCCTTTGAAGCCCACAAAATGGGGAATAAAGGGGTTCGAATTGTGCGAATCAAAAAGTGGATATTGCTGGAATTTAGAAATTTATAGTGCTTCTGCTGATATTACTGCTCAAGGTTCCACTTATGATGTAGTCATGCGGTTGCTAGAAGGCCCACCTAAATTATTGAGTTTAGGCCACAGTGTCTACATTGACAGGTACTATTCAGGAGTGCCACTATTTGAGAATTTGGTCGCGGAGGATACCAAAGTAGTTGGTACGGTGATGCCAAACAGGAAAGGTTTGCCAAAATCTGTTACCAGTGCTAAATTGCGGCGTGGCGACATCAACTTTGCGTGTACTGAAAAGTTATCATTGTTGAAATGGCGTGACAAACGAGATGTGCTTCTGCTGTCAACAAAACATGACCCATCCATCATGTTAGCTACGGGCAAGTCAGACAGGCAAACTGGAGAGCCTATTAGGAAGCCAGAAGCTGTGTTGGACTACAACCAACACATGGGTGGTGTCGACTTGAGCGACCAGTACATGCAATATAATGCATTTGTGCACAAGACAGTGAAGTGGTACAAAAAACTTTTTTTTCACATCTTCAACCTTGCCGTCACCAACGCTTATGTATTGCACAAAATGCATGTAACCCCTTCTATACCCCAACGTGTATTCAGGTTACGACTTGTAGAGCAATTATTAGTGAATGCCGAAATGCAACCTCGACCACCGACAGGTCGGCGCCCAAGTGTAGCTCCACCTTCGCGATTGCACGTAAGACATTTCTGCACACATATTCCACCATCTGCCAAAAAAAAATATCCAACGAGATTGTGCATCGTATGCAACGTGCCAAGCGGCAAAAGAAAGACCATGGGTGGTGGACGGTCCGAAACAAGAACGGAGTGCAAAAAATGTGACTGCCCCCTTCACATGGACCCTTGTTTTGAAATTTTCCATACGCAGTTGGACTACAAGCGCTATTATGATGCTAACCACAGAAATTAGGATCGTTATTTTTTTTCAATCTGTATTTTTTTTCATGGCATGATTGAAAACACTTGATTTTTTTTCGTCTTGAAATATGGCAAACAGTATGTTGGCCCATTTATTTTTTATTTTTTGAACTTTCCTTTTTGAGTTTTGTGTATTATTCATAATGACAACAGTATTTACATATACAAATAAGTCATATTTCATGAAGAGGCTAAGTTCACCTGTTTGGGTGCATGACAGTTTTAGTACCAAGACAGGGATGTATAGGGCTACTTTTATTTTTTTGTCTTATTTTCAACTTTTTTGCCAAAAAAAAAAGTTGAAAAAAGAAAATAGGCCTATACATTCCCGTCTTAGTACTGAAACCCTCATGCAACCAAACTGATGAACTAGTCACTTCATGCTCTGAATAAAAAATGCACTATACCACTGAAAAAAAAAACTGTCATGCATCCAAACAGATAAGTAGCCTCTTCATGAAATATGACTTGTTTGTGTATACGGCTAATGAAAAACAGTATATAGCTAAATAAAAAAAAATTTTGGTAAATTAATTTTTTTTATTTAGCTATAGGCTAGTGTGTTTTTGTACCAACACAGGAATGTATAGGCCTACTTTTTTATTATTTTTTTTGGCATATTTTCAGCTTTTTTGCCCCAAAAAGTTGAAAATGTGCGCAAAAAAATAAGCCTATACATTCCTGTCTTGGTACTGAAACTCTCGTGCACCCAAATTGGTGAACCAGTCTCGTCATGCTCTGAATAAAAAACACTATATATGGCTAAATAAAAAATAAATTTACCAAATTTTAACTTTGCTTTTTTTTTTTATTAGCCAAATACTGTGTTTTTCATTCAGCGGTATAGTGCATTTTTTATTCAGCCACTTAGAGCATTTTTTAGTCATCCATATATATTAGTGCCTATATATAGTAGTAGCCTATTCGTAAATATCATCTCTCATAAGAAAAACAGTTCATAAATAGGCCTATTAAACAGGTGTAGTCATGTTTTACCGTGTCAAAATAAAAATAAATGTTTTTTTTAATGAAATTTTGGTTTTATTTGACTATTATTATATTTTTTGTGCATTCTCGTAACATCACATTGATTGATATTGAAAGATGGCACTTTCAGTAAAAAAATGAGCCAAATTTGAAGAGTCTATCATGTCTAGAAGTGAAATTACAGCCAATTAACTAGACGCTTGTACGCTGCGATTTTTTTAGCCCCGGAAACTCAGTTCAGAACTAAAAACGGTTAATTGGAAACTCAGCGCTCAAAGGGTTAAGTATATTTACTTATCTGGAGTCTTATTTGATTTCTCCGAATAAATATTCGGCTCATGCATTTAATTATTGTATGATATTATGCAAATATGTATCTAATTAATTAGTTGTATTGTTTCTGTTATGAATACTAATTAAGCCATTAATTAATTCCTTACACTAAGTTGGCCACTTATGACACAAAGTCTTGTTCAGGGAGTGGGTTTAGCTCTTGAACATTAGTTTCTATTAGTTGGACAGGATGAAATGGTGGAATTTCAGGATTTAAAGTAATTGGTTGAGTTACAGGACATACACTCGTATCTATTATTTGTTTAGGGACAGTTAGGGACAGTATAATTATGGTGTGGGCGTTTGCTGTGTGTTACATAGACACCTTTATCACGAAGGTTTGAGTTTAAACCACCATTGATCATTCTCGAGGCTGAAAGGAGATTTCTAGATGCAGTCGGCAACTCGACGACATTGCGCAAAATGGTTGAACATTTCAGTAATTTACCGGTGCGTCCGGTTACCCTTAAATCACATAATTAACACACCATATGCGTAAATGCCGTCCGATGCCAACTTAATCTCGAATCTCGGACATTTACTTCGGTCTATTACCTTGTAACATTTTTTCGTTAGGCTTACTGTTGAGCCTGAATCATTGGTAGTAAACCTGGTAGGCCTCGTGTGAATTATTTAGGCCTGTACGTAATTCTACAGAATTGAATACAACTTGTTTGGACGAAAGTTATGCCAAATTTGCTGTTACTTGATTTGCTTCGCGCGAACTTAGTTGGAGTCCATAAGCCTGGTGGTCTGGGCAAAGAAATGCAATTTGTTCAGAATTGATTGTTGGGTTTACTGATTGTTCCACTCGATTATTACCCACGGCGGCGGTGTCCAGATCGGTTTGCGTCTGGGGACGGAAAAGTTGTTTTGGGTCAAATTTTGTCCTCGTGGCGGAGGGGTGTGCGTGCCACACATTCTGAAAGTGTGCCCCCACCCGTAATGTGGAGTCGTCACTTGTGTGCTCCACAATGGCAGCCATCAATTTCATGTCAATATGTTAACCCTACCAAGATACCCCTTTAACTACTAATAGGCTATTCCATAATTATATATTGTATTAAGTTGCATCACATGACTTCCTGTTATAATTGTATTTAAAGAGAAGTAAACAGGAAGTTCGCTGTCTTATCAGCTGTAGCCTACACTCTGGTAGTCCGAGTGTTTATTACCATTGGTGCCCACGCTGGGCTAAGGAGTGTCCCCGCCTAGGACATCACAGTTGGCGACGAGTCCGGTACCTTTGGTAATCTTTAAAAACTTAAGCTTAAACTGATAGGTCTTCAACCACATCTTTGCTCCATATTTGTGGTAAGTTGCAAATTTTTTTCATTTTGGCAATGAAAATTAGTGCTCTGAATTCCTATCAGAGTTTAAACTTTTTCAAACAGTGTTATTTTGACGTGGTAGTGCTGTGTGGTACGAAATGATAATAGTTAAATTTAGTACCTTAACAACTAGAACCAAAGTGGGCAATTGGATTTATTATAATTAATTTTACCTTGGCAGTGTTCTAGAGCGACTCACTGGCGTGTCCGCACAGGTAGTATTATAAACCTGAAGGTTCGAAAAATGCGCTGCTAAATTAACCCTTGTAAATTCGATTGTGCCATTGCCTATATTCGGGCTAGTGTGTGCCAGTGTAAAATTTAACACCGTAGGTTTATGCTCAAACTTAGTGAAATCTGGTCTGTGCGGAGGCGTAGGCCAGAAGTGTTGTTTTGTAAAACGTTGCAAATGGTGAACGTAAAAGTTTTTTTTCAAAGCCTAGTCTCTTTAAATTTAACTTATAGGCAGTTAATTTATACAACTAGGTAGGCTACAGTCAAGCTTGATTTATTTCTGTGTTTAAATAAGTGACCGGTAGTCCTGAGTGCTCCAGTTTAATTCTTGCATGTTAAACAGGATTGTAATTAATTTTAATTAAATTTAATTTTGTTAGGCTTATGCCAAAGACTGGTGTCGGTAGCAAACCACCTGTAACTGCTAAAATTAGCAGTGAAAGTGAAACTGAAAATATTCAGTAGTGAACGCAAGCGTTAATGAAACTAGTTCTAATTTAAATCTAAATTTTGAATCTAGTGATAGTGAAAACGATGTCAACATGGGTCCGTCTAAAACCGCTGGTTTATTTTCGGAATTCGATTGCGAGTCTGACACATGGGAGAAATACTCCAGCCGAATTCGTTACTATTTTTTAGCTAAAGAAATACCAGCAACCAAGCAAGTTAATTTTCTAATGGCATCTGTAGGCCAGAAAATGTTTGATAGAATTCTGAATGTCATCTCACCTGATTTACCCGACTCATTAACATTTGATGAGCTCGTTAAAAAGGTTTTAGACGACATTAAGCCAGTGCCCTCCGTGGTATCTAAGCGTGTTAAATTCTTTAGAAGATCGCAAAAATCAAATGAGAGTATCGGGGAATATTTAGCTGCATTAAAGCTAATGACGAAGTATTGTGACTTCACTAAAATTAAAGATATTAACAGCGAAATGATTAGGGATCGCCTAATTGGGGGGGGATCCAATCAGAAGTCATTCAACGCAAGTTGCTGAAGCAGACTCTGGATTTAAAGGCTACAACATCCTTAGCTTTATTCTTAGAATCTGCTGAAACAGACCAAAGCGTTTTGAGAAGCTTTGGTCTAGAGCTGCTAACTACGTAGCTAAAAAATCGAGCAAAATATCAAGTAGGCCTAAATCCACTAAGGATTTCATTTGCTATTGTTGCGGCAAAAACGGCCACGTGAAAATACGTTATAAATATCGAGACTATACATGTGGCCGATGCCACACTGTCGGCCATTTAAAAGCCGTGTGCTGAAAATCTAGTCATTCGAATAGAACTTCAAAATCACTCGACCACCCTAAAGCAAGTTCTAGCACCAATTTTAAGGCTACACCGAACACAAAACAAAAGTATAGCTATAAAAAACACGTCAACAAACTCGAACGCGATAGCGAAAGTGATAGTGAAGAAGGCCAGGATGTTGAAGCCGAAAATTTAGAGTCTGGTTCCGGGTCTGATAACGATTCAGACAACGACTATCTTGTACTGAAAAATAATACTCTTGGACTGAGTCAGGCTGCGGACCAGATTTCAATTCCCCTATAAACCAACAAAATAATAGTAGTATCCATTATCCCTTTTGAGTGGCTGTCCTTTAAAACTCAGTCCGTACTCGATACACTCATACACTGACGAAATTGAGAACACGATTTACACTGTAAGTCTGAAGGGCAAGGTAAAATCGAACATTTGGATGCTTTAGTTTCAAAATTATATAAACCTGCATTAATGGGAAAGGATTGGCTTTCTATTTTTCGAGTTAATTTCTATCCTTTTTACGACCTGCAAATGAAAATAAAACCTAAGAAACGTGTTAAGAAAATTAAAACTAACATTACGCCAGTTGACACTTCCGAAATAGTGAAGGGTTTCCCGGAGCTATTTTCGGAAGGCATAGGTAAGTTTAAGAATTTTAAAGCCAAAATTCATTTAAAACCTGATGCCAAGCCTGTGTATAGTCGTGTAAGACCAGTTCCGTTAGCACTCAAAGAAAAGGTAACCAAGAAATTCGTAGATTGGTTGGCCTTGGAATTCTAGAGCCTGTGGAAACTTCTCAGTGGTCGTCATAGTTCACAAAGTGGATGGTCAAATCCGAGTGATTGGTGATTATAAAACCACCGTGAACCCTGAACTCGAAATCGACCACTATCCAGTTCCCACCAGAACGAGCAAGCACATGATTTTGTTAGATTACGCAGAAACTGAAAAAAAGATTTCCTCCCCTTCGCCTGGGTTTAGAAAGATAGGCATATTTTTTACAAGAACTTTCATTAGGCTTGCCGACTTGTAGTGTAGGGGACAATTTCCTTATTTTAGGCCAAGAAGATGCGGTGTCAATTCTTTCCTTTGCAGTTTTTATTGATGGGGAAGGGGTAGATATTGATCAAGATTGGCAGTGGCCAGTCGCCACATGGCTTTAACTTTTGTGGTCTGGCGATCATAAACTTTGTCTAGTCGCCAGAATGACGACAGTACAGCAGCAAATTAGTGTCAAGAATTATTACACTAGCCTAGTAGGATTTTGTACAGACGCCTTGTCGCGATTCTTAGGTTAGTTATTGCCCAAATAAAGTTTCCAACATTTTAGCCATAATCGCGAGTGCATTAGTTAAGTTACGATCAGTTAGTTCACAGCAATTTGCTTAGTAAGGGTTACGATAGTTACGATAGTTTTATGAGTTACGATAGTTTTATGGTTACGATAGTTTAGACCTTTGTGACTATAATTTAACAAGTACACGGTTTGTTCATCATAAATTATTAAATAAGAAAGAAAAGAAAGAAATTGGCTTACCGTCCAAAATCGAGAATTTTCCGACTATAATATTCGTGTAACCACGCGTGTAACCACGGGAACACGCGTAAGAGATACATTGTTGTAGGAGCGGCCTAGGATGCTAGACTAGATTCAGTAGGGTCGATCCACATAGGAGTTGGCCTTTATTCGGGAAGTTTTGTATCTCGATGGACGTTAACCATGTAGTAAGTTAGTTAAAGTCCCATCGTTAGGGGTGATGATGATGTATTAAGTCTACTAGTTATAAAAGTTATTGATTACTCGTGCTGCATGAGCTCGAGAATGTGTATATGTAGCATTGTTGAATTTGTAATGCTAAATTGAAGTAGAAATAAACTTCACTTCATCGGCTGGGTTCAAACCAGCAACATCTCATCAATTTTGCCTCCTGCTTCCCTTCTTGGCCAGGGACACTTTTAGGATTAAATGCGGGCCTACTAGGAAGGATTTAGGGCTAATTTTGGGCCTCACTAGGACTTTTACTTTGCCATCATGGTGTAAGTGCATTGAATGTGAGAAGTTGGTGGTAACTAACATGTGATTTTCTTACAGTAGCAATTTCGGTTGGACTTTGGTTGGTGTGAGTATGCCCCCACTGCAAACCTAATTCCTCCTTAGCAACTAAGTAGAGTAAGAGCCGAGGATAACGTAGCCTTGCCGTATTAGTTAGCAAGATAATCGCTACACCTCGAAGGACAACCTATGTAGAATGCTGCCTAGTACGTAAGCCCCACCCAAACCCTAACCTAACTTGATTCAGTCTCATAGCTTTCTCACTGCCTTTCGGACACGCCTCATTTAGCTTAATTAATTGTTTTGCCATATTGCTCATATTAAAGTTGGCCCATTCATAATCCACCCTTATTGTTCCTATTTACAATACTAGATACTAGCCTAGGTAAATGTAAACAAGAAAAAAATACCTTGCGGCAATAAACGCACATACAACTGGCAACTAGTCAAAGCTAGCTAACCAGCCAGTGGCAAAAAAAAATGGTAACTTGAAGGGGCTGTGATTTACGAAATGTCCTCTGTATTAGGGAAGTTGGGGCGATGGTTGGTGGTTTTGAACTATAGGCTACCCTCCTCATTTTGGGGAAGGGGGACTTGGACGCGTTTGTGTTGTTACAAAGATACCAAGTTAAGAGGCTTAAATTTCTACCTCCTTACCCGTCTTTTCTTAATATTTTGGTTCGTCTTGAATAGCCTAATTAAAAAATGAATCATGACGTTTAATTGGCATCAGCAAAAAACTAATATACAGTAGGCCTAATGATGTATAGGCTCAAACATCAAAGACAGTCAAAATTTTGCCAATTATAAAAAAAAAACCATTCTAGTGTGAAATTTTAAACCGATACATTGTTATTTGGGTTACACTGAACTCGCCAGAGTGGTGAGTGTTAATCTTTCAGATATGCAAACGCTATGTCTTCTAACTCTGGTGAACCTTCATGAATGCGAGTTACACGATACTTGCCATTTGGCCCTAGATAAGTTGGTTCGCCCAAATCGACAATGTACTCATAACATGGAAAAAGTTGCAACACATTTTTGGTTTTTAATTGTGTTGGTCCAACTCTCCAATTAGAACAACTTGAGGTTTGTGTACCTACACTGAAAGAGTAATTTTAGCCCATAAAATTGTATATGCAACACTGCTAGTACGATCTGCTAGTTGTGTGCTTCGCAGATAGTTGCTGAAATAAATAGGGTCGGTAGGCCTAGGTCGAAAAAAGAATTTTTTTTGTACAATTTTTTTCAAAAATTGTTTAATACAGGCTTATCACGAATCATGTGCTGCATATTAAATAGTACATTGTTTCGTGCTTAGCTTAGCTATACATTAGTTAAACCCGGATGCTGATAACTTTGGTTGGCAATTTTCCTCTTCATTTGACGGACTAATAATACTGCTGCTGCCGAAGAATTGATCATCAATTCGGTATAAAAATTTTTTAGTAGGCATAATATTCAGGTGATATTACTTTTCCATTGTTGCAATGACGTCGAAAGATTACATTCACATCTTATTTTCTTTTTATCGTTCCGCAGGTCCTTTCAGGATGATGTGCAAGTCAAGTCCCTGCTCCGTGCGTCCTTGAGTGTGCAAGACAAGACTATAAGTATGGTGCAAACCTATGGCGGTTCAAGATTGAAAAATAGGCAACACTGTTTTCAACATTTCAGCAGTTCCTAATTTGAAACACCTCCAAGTTCTCCTGAACAGAACTAACTCGAAAGCTAACTCGTCTCCACAAGCTGTTCATAAAATTACCTAAGTAAATGTTCGTAGGCTTTCACAACATAGACAAACACTTTGTCTAGTAAATGTAAGAGTTGATTTCACAGTATAAACTGCGGTTTTCCCAATAAGCTGTTTGTATTCGCTAGGGATGGGTCGGTTTCATTTTATTGATTTCGGTTCCGGTTTCGGTTTTCACACCCAAAAAACCTCGGTTTCGGTATCGGTTTTGTCATCATCCACCCCAACCAGATTTTCCAATTTTTTTTTTCTTGCAACAGTAGTATTACTAGCTTCATTTTACTCCTGCTTTCACTTTCAGCAGCGTCATAGACCGTGGGTCTAGCTGTGGCACCATTTTCCTCTACTATTTTTGTTTTAATAACTAGGAGCTTTGCTGTCATTTATACGTAGAAAATGATAAATATTAAAAAATTTAAAACAACAAATCATTTCTTGATTTTCGAACACCGTACGAAAAACCGACAAAATCTGAATCGGTTTCGGTGTCGGTTTTCAGTAAAAACCGAAAATTCGGTTTCGGTTACCGACCCATCCCTAGTATTTGCCAATATGCCAGCTAACCAGTTAGTTAGCATGAAGATTTGAGCAAATGTGTCAAGAACTTCAAGAGCATACAAAGGCCCCTATTTCAATCTCTCAAAGTAAACCGAGCTCAAACAAGTAACTGAAAGTTTCAGTAGACCCTATTAGCTGAATAAAAAGTATGACAACGGTTTGTTTTGTGAAAATAAAATAATTTTTAAGAAAAAGGTAAGGTTTGAGTGTGTTTTAAAGCAAGGTGTTTAACCGTAAAAAATTGGGTTTCTACTGGAGACTTTGTGGAATTGGGAAACTGAAGAATGCATTTTTAAGCTTTTTCCAAAAGTTTGTAAGCACTGAATTTTCAACGAACAGTCAGTTCAACTTGATGTTATTGTGGGTTGCCCAACACGTTAGTGTTCGTCAGGCTCGTAAGTTTGTGTTGTTGGAGACTGTTATTTATTATCTGCTTTTCCGACTTCTTGCGAGTTGTCTTTGGATGGACCAGTTGCAGTATGGATAGGCAGGGGGCTGAATGTTCATCAGTAGTTAATTTTCGTTTCTCTGGTTTTTGATTGGGATCAACACGAGCACTCGTAGGTGCGAGTCTTGAGCTGTGTTCGCACGTTTTTCCCACAATGCAACATTACATGGCAAAAAACAACCATCCTGTTTCACTCGAATACAGCCAGAGAATCCCCTACGGTTGTTCAAGTCAAGCTCCATCAACATGAGAAACAAAGATGAACTACTAACCAACACACTGCAACTGGTCCATCCAATACTCTCCCTGCACTTCACAAGAAGATGGAAAGCCGTCCCTCCGTTCAGCAGGCCTCGGATTCGAACCGCCATTCTCTTGGTTTGGAGCCGACGACGTTGACCACTGGGCTGTGATTGCCCGCTTTGCCCGGGGTCCCTGGGGCCCCCTCACAAAGCTCGCTTGCGGGGACTTAGTTTTTCGCTGTTATACGTTGAAGGCGTACGTTCGTATCTAGGCGGTTAGGATAACTTACGCAATTCGTCATTTTCTTGACGCAGGCCTTCTATATCCTTGCGTAGGCCTTCGATTTGTGTTTTTAGCGCCCGAACTAAATTAGCTATTAGGAAATAATTAAAATCAGTACAGTTCCGGTAACAGTGCATTTTAGTTGACTAAAGCTCTCTTACATACCTGAAGCACCAGTGACTGTCGGCGACGACATTTTGTAGTTTGTAGTACCCGCAAACTGCGCATGGCCAACTGGCAGCGAGGAAGACAGCTTCAATCTCAGTTGACCATTGCGCTGCGGAAATGGTGATCGCGTAAATGAATCATAGATGGCGCGTTGTGTCATGGTCTTGACTATTAACCCAAAGTAGCGATAGATATACGATTTTCGAAGCGATACACCTGTGTCTTTGTAAAAATACACCCAAAAAGCCGAACTTCTGAGACACCTGAGAGTGGAGTGAAGAGGACCTTCGAAAATCACCAAACCAAACCAAACCAAACCTGAAACACCTTAAAACTCAATATGGTTTTCGATGTTGACAATAGATGGCGCGGTCTGTCTATGGCTGTGAGAGCTTTGCCGGAACTGACCGCGAACCCTCGACTGTTAACTGTTAATTAATACCTAAATTCAACCAACACAACAACCGTATGAGCCTAAACGAATTTTTAACGTATTAACTACCTTCACGGTAACGTGATTATTTTTATTACTGGTTTCTGGGTTGTGTGAGTGAACCGGAAGACGAACTGGAAGTTGCACCGATTGTACGGAAGTTGGTGTCACATACCTAACTGATTTAACGATCTTACATATACGTACTGCTGTTAAAGTGCTAACTGAATACTTAAATTCAACCAATACACCAACCTTTAACGTAGCATCTACTTTCACGGTCTGACTATTTTTATTACTGCTTTTCTTGAATTTCTGTCAGTGGACCGGAAGTTGGTTAACCGGAAGCCGTTTTAGCGATCTTATAGATATGATTGCCTTACTGTTCAGTTTAACTCAACTAAGCTAAACATAAAACCTGAACTTAGAGGTCTTTGAACAATATCGCACACAGGTGACACACAAAAAAATTCAAAACTAATTTAAGCTGCATTCCACCGCGGCAGTTAAACCCTTTTGTTCATGAACTTTAAAAGTTTAAATTTTAATTTTGAAAACGCATTGCTTGCTCCAGCTAGGCCTACATACAATGTCTTTTACAATTTCACTGACCTTAAAGTGAACCTGCTAGGTCACACAAGAGTACGGGGGGCGCAAACCGCACTTTTTAAAGAAACAATAGTACTCCAGTTTACAATTTATTTTAAATTGAACTACTAACATGTCATAATAAACCTGTAGCCTACCTAAGTATTTTTTTTGTGTCTACTTACAGAACACTAGCACCTAAGTTACAATTTATTTAAACTGAATTAGCATACAGCTTACACTGAACTGCAGCATACCATGAAACCGAGCAATTTTCCAAAGAACATTAGCATTTAGGTTACTATTACATAACTTGTAAAATAGAACTGATTTACAGAATATAATTACCCTGCAACCTCCCTAAAATACTCTTTTATGTCTTTTTTAATGAAAAAACTTGTAACTTTACCAAAGTATGCCTTTTTAAAATTAACATGGTACGCTATTACGGGTGCACGGGTAGCTGCGAGCACTGGGGCGTCAGATTCGATAGGCGTCCTGGTCCCAGTGTACATCTCTGGCTTCGTACAGACCCGGGTTCGATCCTGGCGATGGGAAGTTTATATGTACGGCTTTTTCTCCGGTTGTTTCCCGCCCGTTGCACGAGGGTTTCCTCCGGGTACTCCAGTTTCCTCCCTCATGCGGCAAAAAACAACTGTAATAATGGTGGTACTTCTTCCACTTAACATCTGCCGCCGGGGAATTTGGGTGGGTGGATGCCTCGAGCATCGTCTCTATATATTATTATTATTTATTTACCAAAATTGTCCCTTGATCGTCACAAATCAAGGTGCGAATTTTCGGTGGTCTTTTTCTTTTACAAAGATCTCCCACCTTCCTCAGGCACTTCGAGGGTTGAATGCCTTTTGACTTGGAGAAAAAAAAAAAAAAGATCTTTCTAAAAGATACAAGACCAAAGATAATAGTTCCCCACTCCGGGTCGCCGATTCGCCAGCGTTCCTCTGTGCATACAAGGAACCTAGTCACTTCTTCACACCATCGTTCCCGTTGCTGTCCACGCCGGTTTGGCGATTCACCAGCGTTTCTCAAGGAGATTAGTCACTTCACACACCATTGTCCTCGTTGCTAAGGTGCTTTTGCTAAGTCGTGCCATGAGGACTTTCTCTGGGAAGCTGTCAGGAAAACTGCCAGTTGAATCTCCATGGAGGAAAGTCTAAAGAACTCGGCAGTTCAGGACTGGAACCATTCCAGGTCCCCACCTAACAGGCCCCGTCCCTTTCTCCGGGCACGAGGAGAGTCTTCAAGGTGGATGAGGCTCCTTCCGTGGTAGGAGCAGCGGGCACTTTGTTTTTCTCCCACCCAAACCTTCTCTGCTTCACCGATAGGTGAGGTGAAAGGGTTTGTCGTCATCTCGACTGCTGGAAATTTATGATCTACGTTAATTTCTTTTTAGCTGTAAGGAAGAATGGGTATGCACCCACCCTTTTTTTTTTTT
>JAHWFP010083097.1:0-34747 GCA_023313725.1 Lithobius niger
TATATTTTTTTACAGTATAAACATTGCAACCGTGTAATGAGTCCTACAGGTAGAAATTAACAAAATCCGTCTCACACTTCAGAAAAATAAAACACAGACGCAATTGTCTTGGAATTCCTTTCAGAAAAAAAAATTCCAAACCCACGCGGAGTGCCGAGATCTTGCCACAAACTCGTTCGCAGCTGTTGCTAAATTGTTTGCAACTAACCGAATTGTAAAAAAAAAAGTGAAGAAAGGTCTTTTTTTTTTTATTTCTCCTATTAACCGAGCAACTTTCTTTACCGTGACAATTCGATGGCTTCTTTACAGCCTATGCAACACCCAGTGGCCAAACCACGTTTTCTTTTTTAAAACTAAACAAACTATAAAAAGCGAACTCGTTATAACACTAGTAAAAACTAAAAACAAAAAAATCTAACTACAAGCACTATAAACACTCTAAAAAACGAACTCTAAATACTACAAAAACTCTAAATAGCCAAAGCGAAAAATATAAAAAGCAAACTTCAAACTTAAAAAATAACTGTAAAAACCTCCTAAAAGCGAACTCTAAAAAATATAAAAACTAAAAAAAAAAAACTCGAAAAACGTAAAAACTCCAAAAAGTGAAATCAAAAAATGTAAAAAACTCGAGAAAGCAAACTAAGAAAAGGTAAAAACTCTAAAAAGTGAACTCTAAAACTGTAACTACGCTAATTCGAAGAGCCGTCGCAGCCGTAGGTCGTGCTATCCTTCCAGCCGCCTGAATCCCTACACGACACATTTTGGTATTGTTGTTTACTTTTAAGGAGCATGAACCTAAACTGGGTTATCTGCCCCACGACGATGAGAAGAACAATTTATCTGGAGAAATCCAACCGGAAACCCTAGGACCTTTGACATGCCACAAGGCAAATTTTGTTGCCTTTGCTATTTAATTATGGGCGCTTAGCTTCACAATACAGCTATTAGTTAGGTAGATACGTGCAGTAAAAGGGAAGAATCGTGCCTTTTATCATAAAAGCATGAAACTTGGTAGGGTATCACTGTGTACCCTAACTTACAGATTTAGAGGTGGGGCCACCAAAAATTTCAAAAATTCCACCCTCGGGAACTGTTTTATGGAAAAGTAGTGCTAAAAATTATAAAATAATAGTAAAATCTTAATTACAGTGTAACAAATATATATATTTTTTTTATTGTTTTTGCTTCTCACTATTTATTTCCTTGCTTTCTGGTCTAACGTAAAGTATAGAACTTACAATGGGTAATAAAAAATTACACAAACTAGTTTAGTTATGCCACTGAAAAAATGCTCATTAGACTAAGTCTGAACCGACAACAAGTTGGCTGATATGTGCTCTGTGCCAAAACCAAACTGATGAATCCCTCAAGTGCTCTTAAGATTTCTGCCACACAGATGTTAGTCCTGGGTGAGGATGTAAAACTTTGGCTGATAACATAATTCATTTCCTGGAATTAAGGGCTACGCTCATGAACATCGATACAAGATGGCTCGATGACGGAGATGGTAATTGCGCGACTCTGCGGCAACATGGAGCAAAGTGTCACAAGTCATGTTGCAATCAAACAAGGTAAGAAGAGGAAATCTAGTTCTGAAGTTGGTGAGGAAAGTACCTCATAGAGTACACTCGCTTAAGCAATACTTGCGAAGTATCAAGGTAAGAGATTTTTTTTCAGCAATCAATCATCTTCAGAGAGACTTCATGATGCTTCAACCTTCCTTCTTGATACCTTCCTCCTTGTTTCTAAATGTGCTGTGGAGCTTCAAGACAAGAGACTACTGGCAAAACTAAGTACAGAGGATCTGGTTGCATAAGACATGAAGTACCATGCACGTTGTTTAGCTGCTTTATACAAGTAATCGGCTGATTCAGGTAGCAGTACCGACATCATAAATCATGGTATTGTCCTTGCAGAACTGCTGTCGTACCTTGAGGAGGCAAAAACAGACACTGAAGTTGCTCCAGTATTTAAACAAACGGATCTCTAAAAACTGTATTCAGATCGCCTTGAACACCTAGGCATTCAGCACGACATTCATAGTACAAACTTAAAAACAAGAATACTGGCAAATTTTGAGAGCTTGAAAGCAACCAAACAAGGTCATAATGTGATTTTAACACTTGATTTGGTTATAGGATAGGCTTTGAAAAAGTTGTGTGAAGAAGACCGTGATGATGAAGCTATTGCCAATGCAGCCGAACTAAGCAGGAGGGATATGTTTCAAATAGAACCAATGACGAATGGTAACGTCAAAGAAGATAGGCAAGTTATAGCGCTCCATCTGTCCGTTTGTTCATTGGTAGCTCTGATTCTTGAAGGCCCAGACAGTTTGAAGCTTTAGTCAAGGCTGAGGTTATATCTGCAGGAACTGTGAAGCATTCTAAAAGCATCCCACGTAACCAGAACAAGATGTGCCCATCAATACACTGCTAGCTGTTTCTGCATCCTGCTGAAGAATGGTTACAATAACTACATAGAACTTACTGGCTCTGGTGAAAACGTGGAAGAGTTGCACAGCTGGTCCACCAAGGACTCCCCTCAGTTTCACTTCTGGTATATCACTTATAAGTTGGAACTCGTCCTTCTAATGTACGTTAGGTCATATGGGAAGGAAATTGCAATATTTACGTAGAGAGTAAAACTAATCCCATGTTTCTTTCTGTTTAACCATACCAACTACGCAAGATGGGCTCCAGTGCATATACAAGACTTGGTCAGTCTTGAGAAAACACCAAGATACAGCAGCAGCATTCAAAAATGGTTATTTTCGTAGTGCGTAAGAGCAGGAGAGCATTTTCATCAATGGATATTGATCAGGAACGTGAGCAGAATAGTGCTGCTGTTAAAGGGGATAGAGGAGCAGTTGGATTGCCCAGAACCCAGAAACCCTCGAAAAAGTGGATGGTGGCTGGACCTGAAATTGCTAGATTATCTGCCGAATTCTAGTCTAGTTGGCAAGGCAAAGGGTTGATAAGGGAACTTGACATACACCATCATGAAGACTGAAGAAGCATGTAGTCAGCCTTTGCAAGGCAGGTGAAATCTCTAACCAGTTTGGTTGAAACTATGAGCAGCCCATTCCTTGGTGATGAAGCAAAGGACCCCTTTCAACCAATACACTGTTGTTGACCTAATTGCTGTAGCTTCAGTGCACCATACTGAAGATGAAGGAAACAGACAGTACAAGTAGTTTGTGATAGAATGACTGCTGTATTGAAAAAAGCCATTAATAGACCCCCATACCCGAGAATAAAGTCCATCCATTTCAACCATCCCTTCTCAAGGTATCAAACACAAAACTAGATGTCTCGTTCTTGCAAAATGACTGCAATAATTTTCCAGACTATACATAGCTTGCCAGACACGTGATGGTGATCTAGAAACGTTTTTCAAGCATGAAAATTCATTATCTCCTCCTTCCTTATCACAATGCAACAGGTTACGAACTGGAAAGAAATCCGACCTGTTGGACTGCCTGTGTTGTTATTCACTTTGAAACACCACAGAATGAAGCAATTATTCTGGATGGTGCATGTAACATTAATAAACCAAAGCAAACTGCATTTAAGACCTTCAATGACTATGCACTGAAGGTTTTCTTACCATATGTGGAAGGCTAGCTACAAAAAAACAACTCAGGTGACATTATTTGGGACGATTGCCGTCCTAACAGTCTAAAGCTTTATGCCAGAAAAATGCGTGGCAAAGAAATCAGAAGAAGAGTGGATGGAACAACAAGCCTATCTGCTAACTGCGCGGTGGGCACAGTATCTTCATGTTGACAAAAATAAAATGTAATTATTTAGTAATCATGCAAAGCTTTCACTAGTCGTGCCATGTTTGGAAAGCAGGTAGCAGGCTAAGCACTTTTGGAAAAGATGTTTTGCGCTGTCCTGCAATGGATAGTATGGCTCCTTATAATGGATAATATGGCTCATTACGACCATGAGGAAGTGAATACCCGCACATTGCTCCACACAGCTGATGCCTTGAAAAGAGGCTTTAAAAACATTCTAGGAGTACAGTTGATACTGATGTACTTGTACTGGATATTACATCAGTGCCTAAACTACGTGATGTACAGTTGCATTCGGTATAGACCAAAAGTATTGTTACATTCCTGCACATGAATTTCAGCATCACTAGGTCTGCTTTCTGAAGGAACCAGACTCCTTGTTAAGGGAGACTAAAGAGAGTTAAAATTATAGTTCGTTGCATTCAAGTGAACTCTAATTTATTTGTATTTCTGCTACCTCATTGCTGCAGATACGTGCTCTAACAATTTTTTTTAGTTCAGGTTATTTGTTCACTGCATACACAGGATGTGATAGTACATCATTTGCAACACGGGGGACACGTTCATGTTGGAACAGGTGGAAAGTGATCGATGATGCAACTAAAATATTCCTTGAACTTTCTGCTCAAACCTCGGACATCTCAGACGAGCGTGTCCAACTTGGAATGATACACCATATTGCTGTATGACAGGACCAGCATTCAGGAAGATGTTCACCAGACACATCAAACGCTTGTTTTGTGAAGAAAAAACGCACTATTGATGCTATTCCACCAACTAAGACCGCCTTAGTGCAACACACAAGAAGGGAAGCGTACCAAGAAGGATAATTATGTATGGGGAAAGGATTTAAAGAGAATAAAGCCATTTGAGTTGATTGAGATACAGGGAAAAGACACTGATTGCGGTACAAAACCTCTTTTTGCCTGGTGACTGGGGTTGGACAGACCTTGAATAATGGAAGCCGTTTTGGACAATACTGCCAGAAACTGGAAGGTCATTGCATGAATTACTTCACAGTGGGTTCAAAAAGGGCTGCGTGATGGCAAGATGCAAACGTTTAAGGGCAGCCTTAAAATGCACAGCTTTGTGCCATTGTAGTTTAACTGAAGTAAAAACCAGTGTTTAGCATTTCTTATTACTTACAGAGGTAATTTATTGGAAATCGCTCTTGAAAAAAATATATGTATGTAGTAAATCATCATAATTATGGATCCTTTGTGACGTTTACTTTGAAATGTGTGAACAGTTAGGGCTCGTTTACGCAACGAGACCTTCTCGCTCGCCGAAAGCTATTTGCTAGGCAACCGTTATTTATTTACGATTAATTTCCCGTTTCTATTAAATGATTGCTGTAATAGACTACAAATTAAATGTATTATGAATAACAACACGAACAAAGAACAAAGTGCAACAGTGATTTTAAACATTGCTACAACATTGTTGCCATTTCACGCTATTTCCAAAATGTGCTATTTTCGCTGAAAAAACAGCTTCTAGCAGTGATCAAACGACGGTAGAATAAATAGCTACTCGCAGCGAGAATTCAAAATCCAACATGGCGTCCATTTCGGAGTTATCGATTCGAAGACAAACCTTCGAATGCCGGTATTTAGGAATCCGTCCGTCGTCGTGTACTGCAGTAAAAATTGTTTTCTAGTTGTCATAAATCGACGCTGTCATGTTGCAAGCATCGTACGTCGTGTCGCGAGGCACGAGGAGAAAATTTGCGTCCACGTTGTTGCCATGGTTACTACGTATAGACAACTCGAAAGCCGCATTCTCCGACAAAGGCGAGAAGCAGCCAGCAGATTTAGTATTGACCAAGTAAAAGCTAGTAAGCGAGAAAATCGTCCTTGGTTAACGCGCCCTTAGAAGTGAAATTAAGAGCGATATGCTTTGTGCCTGAATTTTATATCTCTTTTTGGTGCAGCGGCTGCGATTTTAGTCCACCATTTTGAAAAATGGCGTCACCGCTACCCTGGACCTCATTTCCGGTGGCCCCATCCCTAGGTTTTATTAATAGATAACAAAGAGGTTTTCTGCCAATTTTCATGCTTTTATGACAAAAGGCATGATTTTTTCACCTATCTCCCTAACTATTAGGTGTAAGAATGGGCTACACCTTTAATCAATTCTATCACCGGATTTTGTTGATCAATTGTACTTTTACGTGTTACAATAAATTTTATTATTATTATTATTATTATTATTATTATTATTATTATACAACAAAAAATTTTACCGATAATAAAATTAAAGCTCAGATCATACTTTCAAAAAATTATTTTTGCAATAAATATAAAAACCTTAATATTGAAAAATATACAAAAAATTAAAAAATACAATTAAGATATAATTTATCACGATGGAATAATAAATACGGAAAAAGAAACAAAAGCTATTATATACCAGAGATTTTAACATTCCACAAGAATTATTACAACAAAACAGCATTCGTAAGCTTAAACCAGAGTTAGAGTTAAAAAGGTTTTTTTCGTAAGTAATTAAATAGAAAACAAAACTTTACCATGAAAATATTAAAATAATAAAACGGGCTGTTGAGTTAATTTATGTTATTTGTGGTATTTCTTTTAATATATATTTAATAGTTATCTGTTAAACTGAAACGAAAGTAGGCGAAGTTAGTAGAAAGTTTTTGATTGTATGTAAATTTTTATGTTTCATGTTATTTATTGAAATGTAATGTTTGTGTTTGCTGCTTAAACATGCTAATCTAAGCTTCGAAGACTTGTGATGCAAATAAAATAATAATTATAATGTGATGGAATAATAATGTGATAATAATAATGTGATGGAATTAAAATACAGATTAATAAGCGTTAAAAACTTATAGAAATGTATACGTATTGATATATAACTTAAGAAATTGCTAGCATACACAAGTCTTGCAGGACTGTTGTGACGGTACTTGTCATACTTGTACTTAAATAAAGCATATATTATTACTATTATTATTATATTTAGTTCTCTTTTAGTTTCTTTAGAAGTCACGTAGTCGTATAGTTTTCAGTAGACGCTAAACCATAGTGAATACTATAAAGACATTACATTTTCCCTCCCAACAATGGACACGGAGAGATGCGGAATACAGCAACTAACAACTGTGGAACTAATAGGTTGCCTCGTCTGGTACAAATTATGTGCACTGCACGACAATTTCCGCTTCCTGTTTCTAAACCAATTTTCAGGAATTATTGTTAAAAGAAAAGAATGCACTCGGCTGATAAACTATTTTTTTTTTTGTTTGGTTAATTTACTAGAAGACAGGCTGTGGCCAAGCAGGGAAAGCGAACTGAAATTTATTTTTAATTTATCTTTATGTTGATTCTTGTGACCTTAGCATATTTGTTAATGTTATTGGTATTCATTTGGCGCACATTAATATTGGGAATTAAACATTTTGGTCCGTTCTGCTTGGTATTTTCCTCGCTGATCTGCAAATATATATATAAAAAAAAAAACAGCTGTGAAAACTTCACTTGTACATCGATGGTCTTAAAGATGAACTAAAGACGTGATGTCCGTGCTTTTAGTTGCACATTATTTTAGTTGGACATTAATTTATGATTAATTTCCCAGAATCATGTTGCAAGTATTATTGTGTTCATGACGTGGTATTAATTTCGATACTTAAGATTCAAATCCCACAAACCCTTTGCCCAATTTGAGTGATTTCCGAACTTAAAGGCGCCAGTTCGAGTTCGATTTCGATAGCGTTGACCATATTCTAAACACAGCATCCACATTCCAGATTCTCCTTCATCCAATAGGCTGATGTAGGTCACGTGATCTCTCGTTTCAGTTATGAAAATAGCAGCGCTAGTGCACTGCAAAAAATGGCGGTGTGAGTTACAACACCTACATAATCCTAAAACTCGTTACAAGGACGCTTTGGGTCTTATAATGAGGCTTTAGGCGTTGTAAAGCACAACGTCTAAAATTAGTCTTCCGAGGACGAATATTCGTAGATGTTGCGTATTTAAACATCTATAGAGTAGGTGTTGTAAACCACAACGTCTATAAGTGTTGTAACCCACGACGTCTATAGGTGTTGTAAACAACAACGTCAATACATGTTGTAAACCACAACAACGTCAATACATGTTGTAAACCACAGCATCTGTAGGTGTTGTAAACCAAAACGTCTATAGGTGTTGTAACCCACAACGAATATAGATGTTGCAAACCACAACATGTATAGGTGTTGTAAACTGCGACGCCTAAAACACCTAGCAAGGCATTGAATGACGTCATGAATATAATTGGCCCTATAGTTATCCCTATAATTAGCCCTAACAAAATGTCAAGGACGCCTAATGCGCAGCAACTCTTTGCTTAAGTTTGGTGCTGATATGTAGTTGAATCACCAATATCAGTAAATGTTTACCTTCCTCTTAATTCATTTAAAACTGTTCTAACGTTAGGGACAAATTAATAAAAAGTATCCAAGCAATTCGAAAACAACAACAAACGTACGGTTGCGTCTGAAAGTGGTGGTTTAACAATAACCCTTACCACCGACTTTTCAGAATAACAAAACAAAAAAATATGACTTACGGCATAACACAATAATGGCATGCTTTAAAGGTGTTGTAAAACGCAACGTCTACTGAAGGTGTTGTAAAACACAACGTTTACTGTAGGTGTTGTAAACCACATGATGTGACCACAACGTGTTGCAATAAAGGAGATAAATAAGTGTTGTGTTAGACGTTGTAAATCACAACGTTTATTTTTACAGTGTGTTGTTCCATTTGTAATATGCCGCTTTCTTTTTATTGCTCGAAGATTTTGAGCAGTTGCACTGCAACAGTAAGAGTTACAACACGATAATGAAACAACCAAAAAACAGCGATCTGTATTAACCTGCTATCATTAAAAAAGAAAAAAAAAGACTTTTGATGAGTGTGTTATCATGCGTTAAAACCGGAGGTCGTAAATTAATTGACCTGGCGTCTCTGGCCGGTTTCCACAACACAATATTTACTCGAAAACCTACAGTAACCATAGATAGCCTCTCTTTTTCGAAGCATCAGTTCAGTATGACCACATCGAAAAAGGCAAGAGGTTCACGCTAAAGATACCAGCATCTTTTTATTCGGGCGTCTTGGCACACTGCCATTTCCGAGGGCCCACCAGGAACATTCTTTAGGCTTATTTATTCCAAACAAGCGGGTTGTCCGAGGAATTCGGTGAGCGCTGGAAACATTACGCGCGAAAATACATTTTCCTGTCGAGAAATCTTAGACCTACAGGGACTTGAGTAGGTTCTCTATCATCGTTGCCAGGTCACAAGGCCCAACGCTTGCTTTCGTACTAATCCCTTCAATTACAGCGCATTCTGTCAGGCGAATGAAGTCTATACTAAACTCGGCTTCATCTGCAGCTTACATGGATGCATCTTGCGCTCCGACGGCCGCTTTCCAACTGGATTCCTCTCTTAAAAGACTGCCATTAATAATTGAACACAAGGCTTGACCCTACTTAAACCGTGCTACGTTAGTGCTAAATAAACTTCAGCGTGAGCCTTGTGTTTAGTCCCTATTCCTGACAAGAGATGGCGCCAGCATGCGTGGCAGGTTTCAAAGGAAGATGCGAAAGGAACTGTAGAAAGGAAAGAAGACGGAAGAGAGTCTTTTTCGTTTTACTTTTTTTTTCGACGAGGTGGAGAGAAAAGTAACCTTTCAGACAAAAGAACAAGCTTTTCCTGTAAAGATTGCTACCACAGCAATTCTGTAGTGTATATTGCACGTGGAATCTTACTGCTCCATTCAACGATTAAAATTAAATCATTGTATCTGCCTAAAAACACTGCTAATTTTAAAAAAAAGGGGGGAAACAATGGTTATTTGATGTGTTATTACGCCAGTTTTCAGTACAGTGTACATTATATCACATTCGAACTTCGAAAACTTCCTTAACAATGAAGGAATAATACATGGATTAATTACGTATTGTTGATATTGTTAAAAGTTAAAGCCAATTAGCTAGTAATGAAAGGAAAGTGTTTCCTGTAAGATTACAGATACAACAGCGTTTCTGTAGTGTTTAGTTCACGTGAAATCTTACTGCTGCACTCAACCATTAAAATTAAATCATTTTAGCTGCCTAAAAGCACTGCTTATTATAAAAGGGGAAACAATGGTTATGTAATATTTTATTACGCCAGTTTTCAGTAAATTGTAGATTGTATACTTTAGCCACACTCAACTAACACACACTCGGCCAATTTTTTGTTTTTGTTCACTTGGGCAATATTCTTCAGTTAAGTCATCGCCCTTCCCTTCATCACCCTATTCATGGTATTATGACGATTAGTTTTTTTTACTGTTTTTCTTGGTATAATATTTTCCTTGTATTTCTTCTTGCTTACTGCATAGATTTAAACTGTATGGCTTACAATTGTTCGGTTTAGCATAATCCTTCCTTCTGGTTCTTGTATGGAGGCTTAATTTTACGTTAAAATCACTGTTTATACTCTGGCATAAAAATTGACTGGGTTACCTTTATGGCGCGGCATTCAGTTATTTGTTCACACTTTAAACCAGAGTTAACATCGAAATCTACCCCAAGACAAAACTTGTTAAGGATACCCCCGCCAAGCTTTCCGACCGTAAAGACACAACGTGTCTAGTGGTCGCCATGTTCAATATATACATATTATCTGGATGTTATCGTTTTATCTTGGCAGGTGACACACTAGCGTGTGTCTTGATAACTTAGTACAGTTTTAAATCAACCTTTCAGTCACAATTCTGTGATGAATAACGGAAAGAGGTCCATTGTTAAACAAAGGTTACGTTAGGGTTAATTTTACTTGAGCAGCTACAAGAAAATATTGGGGTTAAAAAATATTAATATTTTTTTCTGACTGGACATTCATAATTCTTACCAGAACATTTGGTTATTATTTTCTACTTTGATATAACTCAAAAAACACGGGGAAATACGAAGAAATTATGTAACTAAATACAGATGCAAACCCGTGTCAGTCTGGCTCAACGGTAGGACCTTGGCCTTTGGTTTCAAAGGTCGTGGGTTCGATGCCCCGCTCAGGCAATCTGACATATAAGTCCAAAAGGCAACGTAAATAGGTTTGTATCTGTATTTAATTATGTCTTGCGGGCCTTTGGCTTTCCCGTCTTTAAGAAATTATGTCGTAGAAAGAAATTATTTTTTAAAGAAATGCATGCGGTAAGTTAGGAGGCGACTGCTAGTTCTTCCAACATTATTATACCACTTAATAGTATCCACGAACGAAAAAAAAAAAACTTTTACGAGCAAATCCAATTGCAAAGAGCCTTGGATTTCCATGGGGCTTTCGGTCTTTTAAGTCACAAAATTATCGTGGAGACCATTAGAATCTACGTCATAACCGGACTAATGGAAGTAAGTCACATAAATTTGCAATTTTCTTCTATTATAGTCACACTGTGCATTTAACAGACCATTCTGTACTGAATTTCGTATTGTGTTTTCGAGAACTGTGGGGTGCTAACTCTAATGGTACACAAAGCACGACTCGTCACTCCACGGGGAGAACTCGTATAAGCTTCTAAAAACGTAGTTTATATAGTAACTCATCTTGAGTCACTTCTAAATTGCCTTATTTTGCCACCAGACGTCGATGTAGTTCCAATGGCCGCCACAAACACGACGACCATTAAATTGGTAGGCGAGTCAGGGAATTGGTGGTTTGGTAAGGCCGCCCTCGGACGTCAACGTATACATGCCATATTTGTGCATCAAATCCCGCCATTGATTCAGAACGCCAACTCAAATCTGTCTGATCCGCGTGACATGCAGAAGCAATCTTTGGACAGATCCAATTAATATGAGGCAGGTTGCAGTTAATACCCGCCATTGCCAATCAAATTGACCACATACGCATGTTATTCCCAAATGGGGTCCCAAAATGCCGATCGATCATTTCGACAGATTTTTGAATGCGGGCTTTGGGATCATTTTATGAACTGATGAAAAGTCAATAGAATTAGTGTGAAGGACGCACTTCCATTATATTTTCTTTCAACAGTAGAATAGTTGTCACACTGCGTCCACAGGCAACCAGTGAATAGTTTCAGAGAAATATATACCTTTTGTGAAGGTAGGATTAGAAAATGTGGTATTTGCTATGTAGCTGATATACACCAAGAACCTGACAGTTTCGTGATAATTTCCAGAAGCACACCAAATCTTGCAGCAAATATTACTATGGATTTGGCACATGCACAGCAGGGAATGGATGGAGATTGTGTGACGCATATCATTTCCAGTATAGGATTTCTAGATTAGAAGGCTATGCTGAGTAATAAGAACTCCAACATTTTACGTTTGTTGAGCTGCAGGTTCAAACTGAATGGCAATGTGATCAATTTCTTTCTTAATATAGGAAACTTGAGGCTTAATGAACTTAATGGTTTTAGTTATAACTTTTTAAAAACAAAACAAAACAAACAAAAAACCATTTCAACGGTAAATGTAAACATCATTATGTGGTCCAGAATACATCATAAACTCTCAATGAGAGTAGGATTTGAGGAACCGTGGTTTTTCCCCATTTGGAACTTCAACCAACCTTCGCGAATGTGAATTGTGTGGCGCTCGCGATTTGACCAGTGGATATTAAAATCACTCGCCATTCAGGTGTGTTGCTACTGAATGTTTAAACATTGTTTTCAATAATCTAGCTCTCCAATCAGGTAAAGAGGCTAGTAACAATATTATAGTGTCCGCGGCCTATCTTGAGTTCGCTGCAGAAGGAACACAGATAATCGATTGTACGTTTTTAGTATCAGAGTGCCTTGCTGATATCCAAGATGGTTACAAAAACGATAGCGGCCGTCGATTAATAAAGCCGCCTCCTCCAGGAAGACGTACCCGCTCATAAAATACTTGCAGCACGCAAGATACGCCACGCACACAATAAATGCTTGGTTGGTTAGCCATTGTAATTTTGCTCAAAACGACGCACAATCGCTTGTTTCCAGTTAGTACGGTTCTCGAGATATTGCAATTTCATCACCAGGGTTTGTTAATCAGTCGCCGTTATGGAGAGAGGACTAAAAATCAAGTCGCCAACTGCTGAATTACCTTCGCCATTTGGCGCCGTTGGCAAAGGTTGAATTCAACTACTTGTTCTCTTCCTGCTTTTTCAAGTATACGAGTTGCAACGGGAAACACAACGGAATATGCCCTTTACTTGACGAACGGTAGCGTACAACATGATAATGGTTCAGTACAGACTGGAGCGGAAGCGGTGTCATGGGCCTTACGGCCGCTCTCCTCCTCATTCCCTCGTCAATTCTCCACGGGGCTCTGCATATTGATCACCGTATAAGGCTTATGGTATTAAGAAGCACTTCCTATCGATGTTAAGGCCAAGATTGAGGGCAACCAAGGTGGAAAATAACGATCCATCGCCGTCAAGCAACTAATTGGCCGCCGCTGATGGAACAGGCATCACTCAGCGGGCGAGCAAGGATATCTGACGTTATGGTTTTATCGCAATTGCCTCGGAAGATAACCCTTTAACTGGAAGGATGGAAAAGTGAGGCTGTGAAGAAAGAAAGATGGCGGATCATGAAGATCAAAATCAATGCCGTAACCGTGGCGGATTAACGCGGAACCGGGGCGTGGGGAAGGGGAGGGGAAGCCACTCCCCCTCCCTTAGAGGTATGTAACGTTTCATGAATTTCTAGGGCCGTCATCAGTTCCACAGTCGACATAATGGAGCGGGCACCGCTTTCTTTGCTGTTTGGCTGTCAATCGGATCGGATCGGAGTTGCCTTGTAATTTCTAAACAATAAGAGACAACTGCTTGGGGTTTGGGCCATTGGAAAGGTGGTGGAAAAACCGTGAAAATGGTGTATTCAAACGTCCAAATCGGTCGACAAAAAGTGAAAATAGCTTGAATTTAGTTTATTACCACATAACGCCGCCTGTTTATCATCAACAACTTCATCAATGTTTTAACAGTCGGCTGCCTTGAACAATTAGAAACGGCTTCGCGTCTCGTTGCTGTTTGGATTTTGGCTCTTGCTATTAGTGAATTTTGTCACCCTGATGGTTCCTCAACCCCATGTCTGATTCCGGATTTTTCTTTCGATAAACCTTGTCCGGACTCCCGTGCTACTGCGTGCAAAGTTTGGTTTGGATAGTCCTTGTGGTTTTCGCGTGATGCGCGGTCTAAGATTACGTTGGAGTGTCTTCATAGCGGAGCTACGCTCCAATTACTTATGTACTATAATACGGGGATGGTCTCAAAATGACCTCGCGTAATTTGGAAACACAAAAAATCTTTTAAGAACACAAAAATGTGCCCATACCCCAACAAAAAAAAAAACCTTAGGGCCGATTTTATAACTTATTTTTTATTTATAATATTTCGCGTAAAGTTGCTTTACGGACTGGTCATTCGGGGGGCGTCGGACGAACGTCTAACTGGAAAATCGTCTAATGGGATAATTGTCTAAAATCTGCCTAAATAAAAAATCTGGAAAAGCATCTAAACGGAATATCGTATAATGGATAATTGTATAATGGATAAACGTCTAACTGGATTAATGTCTAACTGCGGTTTCTGATGTTATATGTATAGCCGCAGCGAGCGCGGGAGCGCGAGCGAGGCAGGGATATTAGACGATTTTCCATTATACGAATTTCCAGTTAGACGCTTTTCCGTTATACGAATTTCCTGTTAGATGATATTCCGTTATACTGTTTTCCGTTATACGTTCTTCCAATTATGCGATTTTCCAGTTAGACGATTATCCCTCCCCCCGTCATTCGGTCAGGGGAGGAGAAATTTTTTTAAATTTCTTTCTTCAAAGTCGCTTGCATTGACGCAACTTGAAAAGTACATAAAAATACCATTTTATAAAGAGAAGTCACATATGGCATATATATTAGATATAAAAGCAGTAGTTAACTATATTTCAACAACTACTGACTAAATTTAATTAGCTGACAAATTTACACTTTCGAACTTAAAAACAAATTATCAACTAAAACAAAACTTTTTGTATTAATCACTTTTTTTTAGGTGGGGGAGGGGAGGTTTTTAATCTTATAACAAAACAAAAAAGAACTCTACGAGTTACCACTCCCTATCTATTAACAGACTTTTTTTCTTTTTGTTTTTTTTTTGCCACGTGAAGATTTAAGCAGTTTTACAGTGAGTGCAGCGGTTTTTTTTTCTAACTTTAGCAACAATGTTCATCCAACAGCTATGACAGTCCGTGCTTCCATTTAGTCTGGTCAAAAAACTGCGTTAGATTTGCATGGTAACCATTTGTTACGGACCACTACTAAAACAAGCTGAATACAAGCTGAGTAAAAATTGTATTTAAATAGTTTGTCTTTTTTTATGTGCGTCAATGCAAGCGTATTTGAAGGAAGAATAATTGTTCCTGTGTTTTACTATGCCATCCGATTGTTTAATCGTCCTTTCAAGACGACTCAGACAAATAGTGCCTTCTTTAAGAATGCTGTATCAAGGTTCTTGCTCTATGCCTATTTTGAAATACTGTATGTGCCTGTGGCTTTAATTACAAGGAATATCTATGTATGATCGTTTAGTATTAAAAGAAAATACACAGTATATGATCACAGGCTGACTGGGTCCCATTCACACTGAAAGCTATGGAACCCACTATCAATATAAATAATATTGTTATATTTTAAACCTCTCTTCTTCAAAGCTTAGGATATTTTGAGGACATACAGCTCCCCATTTCCGTGAAGGAAAAAATAAAAGGATTTGTAGTTTTGCTTTTTAGAAATTCCAAAAGAACATTAAAAGAGGCAAGAGAATGGCGCCAACATAAATAAGAGCGTTTTTAAATTTTCCAATGCTAGTTTGAATTTCCATTGTTACTTTCCATTGTTGTTTCAGTGTTTTCATTTTTAGTTTTTGTAGTTTTTTTTTTTAACAAACCCCCTTAAACAAGCCACCTGGTGTGGAAAGATTCAATCTTACGTCCTCTTGCTTTCAAGTCCTCCAGACATAAATCTCTTTGCCACCGACCATCAACTATGTTAGCTGTCAGATGAATTTTTGGCAAAGTCTCAATAACATCATGATTACAGTACCTCACTTTATAAGCTTGTGTTATGAAATATGGTTTGTTGGCTGTCTCGGACTAACTGTCTCCTCTTACCTTACTTTTAAGCCAGCAACTTTAACCCCATAGCCAGGTTTTCTGTAGTCTTATGTATTTGGTTAAGTATAATAAGTCGTTCACATAACTTTCTACAAGTGGATAGTTACTTTCGTAAATTAGATTTTCGAAAAAATTCTAAGATATAAAGAATTTGAACAGCAGAACAGCGAAAATCATACACTAAAAGTAAATATATTCTGTAAGCCTGGAAATATTCCACGGAGATGACGGACCGAGATTCCAGTAAAATCCAGATCCATTCTCCAAGATTCACATGCAAATTACGCGGGAAATCCTGGGTTTGAGTCCGAGTTGCAGCTGTTGTATTTTCAGTCTTTCTCAGATTAATGCATCTTGTACGCTGCTTGTGCCGTTAATCCATATTAAAATAAGTTTACAGAATCTTAGATAATTTTAGTGTGTACATTTAGCTGTGGCGTTATTGCGTTTCCTTTACTGCTGTATAATTAATAGCGATTTGTGTAAATCATTTTCTAAGGTACCCTAGTATTTATTTACCTTAAAACTGCTCTATAAACATATACATCTTAACGGCAGAATTACGGCACATTAACATTTGGGTTTTTAAAACATACACACGGCAGGCTTACACTGCACTCCCACGCCATACGTACACAGTTAACATATGCAGGCTGGCACATTCCACCCCTATCCCAAACCCAATTGCACGACATTGTCAGCGAATTAAAACTAATGTCCATTCGCCTGCCTCGGTAATAAACTAGTGATTTGAACACAAATGAAATCTCGCATGCGTAATAAATTCAAATTACCTTGTGCCTGGAACGCGGTTCCACATTTTAAGTCCCCCCTGAGCTTGCAGCGCCATTAAGGCCCAAAATGTCGGTCGGTATGTTTGCAGTGCACGGAGTAGCATCGAATGCAAGCCGTTCGGCAGCGTTCGACCCCTCGGTCGACACTAACTTGCGATCGTAACTGGCCGCCTAATATCCTGTTTGCATTTCTGACATCGTATATTATCTTAATGCATGACTAAAGCCGATTATTGTCTGAATATTCAACGTCTCGTTGGGACGATTTTCGCAAAATTGAACCGAGCAAAATGGAGGTCAGCTGGCTCCTGGGAAAAATAGACGGACACACTGTGTCGTAAACACCAAAATCCTTCGTTGATATCGCGTTACCCAACACGGAAGTAGGAGTTAACAATTCTACGAAGCAATGTTTCGTAGAATAAGTATGGACGATTCCAGTTAACCCTAGAAAGAGCCCTAACCAACTCTTTAATGGCCACAATGACTTACAGGCAGCAAATTAAGACAGGGTTAACGGTGTGTAAAGCAAAACCCGGCTAGAGGTCCGATCGTCCATGAGTAACTAGGAACCAATTAACTATCGTCGATCATGAGTACTCCAAAATAGACTTTTGCCGCTACGCCATAAAACGGACTCCACTAACCTGCAAATTTCTTTAAAGTGCCCGATTCTACCCAAGCCGTAACTCAACTATAACCAGTAGCGTGCACAGACCACCGACAAGGCAGGGACAACTTTTGTAAAAGGGCACGTTGGGGTTTTTTATTCTGGAAACTTTTTTTTTCTCGTCAGTTGTTTTTTTTACCCTTTTTTAAGCTTGTCTCTCTCTTTTTTACCATTTTATGCCCCTTTCTGCCCGTTTCCGGGCCTTTTTTTTGCCTTTTTTTAGGCTTTTCTCCAGGGACGACGCTAGAATCACTTTACTGGGGAGGCGAAGTGGGGCAGCAATTGTAGCCAGGGGGGGCGAACCGAAAAATTCTACTTTTGCGGTTTCTCCCCCCCCCCCTCCTAAAAAAAGAGAAAAAGTAAAAATAACAATCTTGCAATCTTTTCTCACACCCAACGTTCTTTTAACTGTTTTTTACACCATTTTTTTTGGAATAGTTCTAAATACAGCTGAAAAAAGGTGATTTTGCAACTCTCACCGTAACAACTAGGCTTCATTGATGTGACCTCAAGTCCTTCCTGTCGCAGTGAAAGAAACTAACATAGTTTTTTTAAGTAACCAGAAATTTCTTCGTTTATACGTTTTGGTTTTGATCTGCTGGCGGCGGGGGGGGGGGGGGCGCCAGGGGGACGGCCAAAATTTTAGGGGCCTCGCACCCCCTTAGCGTCTCTTTGGCTGCAGCACCTGCCTTTATCGGGACAGAAAACCGAAACACGACATATATTTTTTTTTTAACAAAAAGGGTAAAAAGGGCTATTTTTTCCCCGAAAAGGGAATGAGCCTCCCCTGTCCCCATCCTGTCCACGCCACTGTTAATTATCGACACGGTTCAGCACAACTGACTGGGAAAACCAGTACAGGTAAAACCTTTACGAGTCCATGTGTTGTTAGCGTGAAGAAATCGCAATTTTTGTTGCACCAAGTCTTGTTTGCTGTCCTCGACCTCTCATGACACGCCGTTGGCAACATATAAGTTACGAACACAAATTACGAACGACACTAAGCCAGAACTTTCGGCTTATTTGGGGTTTAATTCTTTATTTTAGACATGGTTTTCTTCGCCAACTGGTCACCTGGGGACAAGGTAGATTTTTACGGGTGCACCCGACCCACAACTACTAAAAATTACCCAACCCAACCCACATCAGAATAAACTTGGTACCGATATTGTAACGGGCAGACTCGCAGTCCCCTATCCCAGTCAGCGACTAAACCATGCGCAATGGCTGTTTGCCGTGACGTCACCACTAGTTAGCCAATAACGAACGAGAACAACGGCTGTTTGGTCGTCTGATTGGACTAGCCCAGTCACGTGTCAGCACGTCACAGCAAACAGCCACGGCGTGTGGTATAAATAGATGTGAATCTACAAACAACAAAGTCCAAGGCCATTTTCCCTTCGGTTCACCAGGTCATGGAAGTTTCAAGTATCAACAAACTCCCAGGTTAGGCGATATTTAGGACTCACTAATTGGAACAATTTGGCTATTAGTATTAACGTATGCTAAGCAATTTGGTGTACATTACGGTATTCTGGCAGAAGTTTTTTTTTGACGGTTTCAGATCAGTTTTCAATTTTTTTGGAAAATGTGGAGCAAGGGATTTAGTAGAAAACGGAAGTGGTTTAGCGTTTACTTCGATGGTAAAAGTTGTATGCTTTTTGAGTATGGGTTAACTTAAGGTTTTTCATCACCGTCAGGATTATGAAAAAATCTACACCCTGAGTACAGCAACAGATGTACGATCGAATGAAAACACATAGGCTCAATGTAAGGATCCGTTAGATTTTATTTGATATATTTGTGTTCTCCCGTTTTACTTGAGTCTCTTTTCGATTTTCCAGTGTTTGTCGAGGCCTACCAGAAGCCACGACTGGCTGGATGTGGAAGAGGAGGGCGGGGAAATAAATTGAAAAATATCAATTCCGAAGATCAAGAAAATGTTCTCGCGAAAGTAAATGGGAATGAAATTTAGAAAAAAGAAAAAAAAAAAGAAAATAGAAAAATCTCGGGAAAAGAAAAGGCTAAAAATATTCGTTTTTGACATCAATAATAAACTCGATTGAAAACGAACGCGCCCATACCATCGTCTTGTTAGACGCACGAACAACGAAAGCCGTAGAAATAAGAGATGAAAAATTAAATTCAAGATTTCATCGTTTGCCGTTTAAAAGAAATATAAAAATATAATAATAATAAAAAAAAAAGAAACGAGTCGAATCAAAATGAAAAATACCAACTGAATTACCAAGAGTAAATTCTTCGACAAAATCTTTATGCGTCTGCATTCGTAGAAGTGGCCTCGGATTTTACGACTACTCGTTCCTTGACTTAAAGAAAGCACACAACTCGTGCACACAAAAAAAGTACGTATTTTATTTTAATTTTGTCTTAATATAGTTTTGAATATGCACACTACAGGGATAAGACACTTTAACGGGCGTGGGTGGAGGTTTGGTACAGTAAAATCGTTTTAACTCTTAAATAAGTTTAAAAAAAACACATCTTTTTCCCTAGAAACATTATCTCCGTATCACACGTTGGGACGCCTATCTTCATCTTTGCTGACTTTTAACAATTAAATTTCCTAAACCCAACTGAAACTTTTATATTCGTTTCAGATGTGAAAGTGAGAATATAATTCTGTATAGTGTCCGCGGCCTCTCTTGAGCTCTCGGCAGAACGAACACAGATAATCGATTGTACGTTTTCAGTAGCAGAGTGCCTTGTTGATATCCAAGATGGTTACGAAAACAATGGCGGCCATCGATTAAAAATCCGTTTCCCCTCCAGGAAGACGTAGCCGCTCACAAAATACTTGCAGGACTCAAGATACACCGCGCACACATTAATGCTAATTTTCCAAGTAGTTGGTGACGATCATCCAATAGCTTGCGTTCTGAAAACAGAAAGTTTAATGCGCCAAATATTACATTTTATAATGTTTAACGTAGTTATTAAACACCCTCGCATTTAGTGATGGTATTTGAAGAAAGCTAATCTTTGACATATAAGAAAATGTATGTAGTCCATTGGCTTTTTTTGGTAAACCGTCTTTGAATGTCTTTACATGTTTTATAAGGAATGGAAGCCAGAGGTGCATGCAAAACTCTTAAAACTGTTTTAATATAATTGATGAAGATAACATTTTCATGTAGCTCTCTGGTTTACGAGATGTAAAACCACGAATAATTTCTACACCAACAAAGTTAGTGTTTCAAATAGTTTCGAAAACATGAGCCTCGTAGCGTAGTTGCGAGTCAACGATTCCTACATCTTTAGTTTATGCAACCTCTTTCACTTTTGTACCGCCCCAAAGTTATGTGATTTGTGGTTTCAAATGGCCATAAATTTACGTTTGTCACGAGCTACGACAAAAATGTTTTTAAAAAATATCAGTAGGTTACTCTACATGTGTGTGAATCCATAGTTGCAAAGAGCAAATAGAAAAAAAAAACTGGAAACACACCATTCAATAAACCATTGATTAGGACAACAAAGAAGCACTGCATGCATACACCGACAATATAAGGGTACAGACATCACCACAGGCAGCAGCCATTTTCGCACTCCTCTTTAATTCTGGCAGTATTTTGCAACTCCACTCTTGGCTGAGAACAAAAGCGAAAGACGCTTGTTGGTTATGGTTTTCTCTCCTTTTATAGTTTCCAGCCAGCGTCGTATTTTAGTTATTCATTGCCTGCCAGAATTACCAACCAAGCCAGGCAATTCGTTGCCAAAATTCTTCGGCTCTCTTTCGTTTTGGCGTTGCTGTTGTTATTCCAACGTCGTGCTTTGTCTGAGTTACAGACTTAAAAGTCGAACATGCCTTTATACGAACGGACGTGTCGACTAAGTGTGGATGGTTTAAAGCCGTCATGCAGGGCGTATAGCTATTGAACAAAGAAGGGCAGGACCCCAGAGACCAAGATCTTTAGACGGGGAGCCCCACATCTGCGTTTCATTACGTTGCAACTCCCGTTTTTACTGTGATCTGTCTATCTGTCAGTTTGTTCCCCATTACGACCAAATGCGTCGAATGAATTTTGGTAGGCCTATACTTTATAGTTTGAACTTAGCCCAAACGACGTATATATATATACACTTGGCTTTACGATGAAAACATTTCGTAGTGGATCTAAGTTTCGGACAAAGGATTATGGAGCGATTTGAACGAAATTTAGCCGAAATATTCTTTGAAATTAAACAGAACGATGTAAAATGGTTTTGCCATAAAAACATTCATATTTTTTAGGAGAGGAGAGGGGAAAAGGGTAAGGCGAAGGTGGAAAGAGGGGTCAATGAAAAACTCTACGAGAGGCACGGACGGAAAGGAGTAAAAAAATATTACGTTTTTCTACACCTATAGAAAAAGGCTATCTCCACTCTCAAGCACGGTTATTCAAACACTTTTTTTTTTTTGGGGGGGGGGGGGGGTGTGTACACGAGGCGCACTGTTCACAGAACTACTGGTTTTAGTCGCCGAGTCTTTGTCTAAGAACTATAGGTAATTCCATTGCGTGGTCCATGAACAAACGACCAGATGACTATTTAAAAAAGTTCTCACCGAGCATGATGTTCTTTCGTGAGAGTTCTCCTTTCACGTTGTTTTCGGTAAATTGTATCTTTCCCAGCTGATGCTTTTGCAATTAACTATACATACGTCTTGAATTTCCACGTGTCGGTAAGGGAGGGATGGTGTGACTCGCACTTAGAAAACGACATACGTAATACATATTCCTGGTTTGCTGTTCATTAGCGTTACTCCTATTACCACGTATCAAGAGAACGTGAAGAGTTCCATAGGAAAGAGGATAACAACATCATGAAGTTTCTGACTCAGCATAAGACGATAGACAGACACGACCCTCGACGAGTTGTAATAGAAAAATCACATTTTGCACCCATGAGTACACCTTGGCTTCGTTTTCATGTTTGACGGTTCGAGTCTCGGCACCGTACGAATTTTTTTCTTCCATATACTGCATGGATACGATCGAGATAATGATGTGACCTTAGAGGCCATTGAATTACTTCATTACACTTTGTTCTTACGGAACGTTTATAATATTTGTGTTGTTTGTATTTGTGAACTAGAATTCGCACGGCAAAAAGTGTTAGTTCCTCCTCAGTTAGATGTGTGCAGTACGTAAGCCGTTAATAAGAACGTGTTGACCCGATATCAGTACAGCATAGGAATGTAGTGAGGAGGACTTAATTTCGACATACTCATTTTTTTTTTAAAGTCGATAGGCATATCAGTTAGTGTCAACATCAGCAGTACCAGTAGCGGTGGCAGAAAGGAAAGGGGCTGGGGAGGAGGTGTTTAGTGAGGAGCAGTTGATTACTGGCGTCTTTGCGGAAGGGGAGAAAGAAGGGGTGAAAAATATTGACTTTTTTCAACAACACATCACCAAAGCAACACACCTCGCCAACCATTACACATACCAATATTGCGATATTTGTTGGTTTTCCTTATGTTTTGTTGGATATAAACGGTCAGTAGCATAGGAGTAGCATATTTATTCTACGAGTAACTAAAATTAGTGTGGACTTGGTGGCGGGTATTACCTACTCTGGGGTAACTACGGTTGTTTGGTGGGGGTCACTTATTTTGAGGTAACTACGTTTGGCATTGGAGGGGGTGTGGCTCCTCACTAGTTCCGGGGGGGGGGGGGGGGGATGGGCAGCCCTGGTTACTAGTACTGAAAAATTTAAGCTTACGGAAATTTGAGCAGTTTTAAACTAATGCTACGTGAACGTCAACCAGCTCAGCTTAAATTGCCATGTCTTAGCAAACCTAATTTAATTAGTGTCGTAAAAAAATTATGTTAACGGATAAAAGTACAAATCTAAAATTACTTATGCTTTAAATACTCCCTGACCAACACACTCCCGCCGTAACTTTAAATCCAAGCTTAAACTACCCTACCGCATAGTCTACTGGAAAATTTGACTCTAGGTTATTGTGAGCAAGACCGTAATAGTTGTATTTTGAGCAATCGAAAATTAAAGTAATGATTTGAAATTAGTGCCTGAGTGTGCTTGTCAGGATGCATTTTTTCACTAATACTACCCCCCCCCCCCACGCAAAATTACGCAACTTGCGGACATATGTAAATTTCACCAAAACTTACATAAGGCCTTACACCAGCTTTTTTCAAATATCAAATATAAATAAATAAAATAAAACCTGTGTTTAATCAAACAGTAATGAAAGACAACACGTTGGGTGCATGGATTTTAAGACTCAGAGGAAAAAATTCACTTCACTAAGCCTTTTGGACATTTTAATTTCTGTAAACACCCCTCTTTCCTTTTCCCAGATCGTGACAGTTCCGGTTCTTTTCACATAAAAAAAATTTAGTACTGGTAGTGAGGAATTTAAAGACTAAGTTAGGGGAAGGGAAAGAAACATTTATAAATGGAATTTCAATAATCTTATTACTACTAGATTTAAAGCAAATACGTCAGAATACCACTTTGGTTTCCCTAAAAAAATTTGTAGCTTAGATGATTCCTTATCTCCTTCTCCATATTATTTTTTGCGCTATTTGTTTCAGCTGATTTCCCAGAATTTATTTTTCCACATACTTGCTTAAATACGGCTTTGATTATCAAACATATTTCGTGTCTATACTTCAGTTAAAAAAAACCCAGCGACCTTCTGTTTTGTTTCGTTCGTCAGATGAGATCGTTCATCTCCCGGCAGCTGGGGTTTCGATCCATTTTTAATCGGCGGCTAAGCTAGCGACCAATCCCCGTGGCTTAAGGCGTTATACCCTCGTCCACACAAACACTGAGGCCTGCACACCCAACAGCTCCGCAGGCTGAAAGCCTCCTACCCAAACCATTAATAATGCTCGCATTTCTCCATAAGTGATGGTTCGGCGAAAATTATCTCGGTCACTGAATCGTTCATTTTGTTGATTTGCCCGGAATTAGAGCTTTATCGGACGATTTTCGCTGCTGCCGCTGCAACGAGGCAGTTTCCCCGCTATAGCTGTGCATGTAACCAAGCCAAAACGGCCAGCCAACTACGCAGGCTTCCGTGCCAACACAGCTGCTCACCGGGAAGCGAGCGAAAAGGGGCAGCAGCCAACAGCGAAATCCAAGCCTTCCTTGAAGCTGAAGCACTACACACGAATGATTTTTAGCCCCTGTACGGAAATATCTCGATACGTGGGCGGAAAAATTATCGGACTAAAGAGAAATGGCGAAAACCGAAACCACTTTTATTTCAAGCGAAGGAAAAAACCAACCGATGAGAAAAAAAAGGGGGGCGGATGGGGTTGTAATATCAGGATTTGAACGGGGGGGGGGGGGGGGGGCAAATTGAGGCTTAATGGCGCGTTGACAGCTTGGTCATTAGCGCCAACCTCAGTCACAGTGGACTGGTCCGGGTTGCCACTGCACCACACATTACAGAGATATTATTCAAACCCCTAATCTAAACGGCATAAAACGCTCCAGCACTAAAACAAACAAAAAAAAAGGAAACATTTTGTGCTATTAGAAAATCAGTCTATAGTAAGGAATGATTATTTTTTCACAGATAAGTTGTTAGGCTTATATCAGCGAAGGCTGATGAATATAAGACTAAGATTCACTCCACACTCATACAAATTTTATGGTGAAAACGACGAAGAAATACTTGGGAAAGGTACAGTGAGCAAACAATAGAAATATGTTTAAGTTTCGTAATTAAAAATATTTAAATACTTAAACGTTTTGTTAAATCTCGCTTGAATGTGAGTTAAAGTAGTACATAGTAAGTTAATGTTACTTATATGTGGCGTGTGTAATAACAGTTTGGTTTAAGAATGCCTGGGAGCGAGAGTAACGGCATGGTGGTGAAGCAATGAAAGGTCTCATGCTATTGGTTGGTTGATAATGCGGTAAATGGAAAGGAGTTTCCTGATAAATTCCCACCAGACCGTGTGAAGTTGGTCACGGTAGTGGGAGACTGTCATACTCTTCCAATAACTTCAGTAAAGCTGGACAACTTTTATCCTGGTTTTTTTTTTTCCTGGGATACTCCAGATTTTTTTCTCAACCTACCAGATTTTTTTCTCATTTTAAAATTTCTAGAACGTTCAACACTGATTCAAGAGCATTATACCACATGCCATGGCTGTTTGCTGTGACGTGCACATCACGTGACTGGGCTAGTCCAATCAGACGGCCAAACAGCCGTTGTCCTCGTTCGTCATTGGCTAACTCATGGTGACGTCACGGCAAACAGCCATTGCGCATGGTTTAGGTAACTTCAAAATACTCGAGGCTCAAATTAATAATTTAAAACATGAAATAGTTTATTTCTTAAATTTCTTTCGTGCGGGGGAGTGATTTCATGAAAGCCAAAATAAATTCAAATTTCTTCATTGTTAGATTTACACAAGCACTCGATATAAATTTCTTCAACCAAAACGTCCCACATAGACTAAAGGCTAACATGCAGAATCAGACATCAGTTACAAATCAAAACAAATGGTTCGTTTTTCACCAATTTCATATAAATCACGATTTAAGTAATTGGTTAGATATGGATTGTTTTAAAAATAAATCTAATTAAAACTGGATTACTCTGCTGACTAATAATCTGCTGTTAAAACTGTCTTAAGTTACGTAAATATTGTTAGATTGTAGTCATAAAAAAAAAACTGATAAAAACAATAAATATCGAACAAACGTCAATTTTTCTATTTCCAGCCATGCCTGCCTGGGTGTTCACTAATAAGGTCTTCTGCTGAAGTAACGCACATTTTTGTATTTCATAAAGTAGGAATAGGAAACAGTAGAATACAATGGCGTACGTCAACTAATGAATTACTTATAACAACGCTTTCATTTTATAGTATTATCTTGGACGCTACAATAATAGTTATCTCAGACGTGAAAATGTAAAACCAACCATTAGCGTGCACATACGCCTAACGTTAGGTGTAACTTCCAAATCAATACGATATCCACCTAGTACATAGAACCAATTTTACTTTAAATCTTTAAAATCAATTATTAAACAAAAAATAGACGTTTCAGGTCGATAGGATGTCTTTGAAGGAGCTGGAGTGGAAGAAACTGAGTGGCAGACAAACCTAGGGAGCGTTGAATAATACATAAAGCCAGTTCAGCGAAATATTAAAATACGGTGATCTTGAGAAGGAAAACAACCAATTTTTCCTTCTGAAGAAATACTGATACCTATTTCCACTGACGTTTAATAATAATAATGATAATAATAAAACTGTTTAACCACAGATAGTGGGAAGGAACTTGGAAGGGGGATGTCCCACTAACACCAATCCTAATTTAAGAATAGTGTGGACACCACAAAAGCCAAGTTAAGTTTTTTTGGTGTTTAAAAAATTGTGAGTACAAAAATCCGGCCTCTTCAGAAACTTTGTAAGTTGGAGTCTGTTTAAGGCGTTTCGGAAACCAGCTGCTGTACGCACTGAAACTGCTTCCTCAGGAAGTGAGTTCCAGGCAGGGATCACCCTAATGGCAAAGAAACTTTGTCGGCACTCCCGATTGCAGGATGGGACTAACAGTTTTAATGAGTTACCCCGATTAGAGCGTACCAAGTTGAGGTCGAAAAAAGGCAAGTCCACCTTCAAAAGACCACGAAGAATTTTGAAAGTGAGAATCAAATCAAACTTCAGCCTACGTAATTCGAGCGATTCAAGACCTGTTTTCAACAAGCGTTCACAGTAAAGCTTGTCTCGCAGACCAGGAAGGCCCTTATTTGCCACATCTTCCTTTCCGTCCTGTAACTACTCCATGTTGAGCCCCTTAGCACCGAGTGCCGAGCAGGCAGCGCGTAATCGGTAGAGCCGTTGGAAAAGATATGAGGAAAGGAATGTGTAATTAGGTAGGCGTAACTAGAGAGGGATGCTTCCACTAATTACGGCCGCACAACCACCGCAACTTTCAAAAAATAACCACAGACAACGTTCCCCCAACAGTACTTGACTTGGAACTCTTTTTTTAATTTTTTTTTTTTTAAAGTGGTTGTATCCAGACAATCTTTGCAGGCTGTGCAAATAAGAGCTGTTCTCGAGTATTTTTAAGTTCTCTAAAAATGCCAATGGTTTTATTTGAATTTTTTAAAACTTTTTAATATATAAAACTGAAATAAACAACCACCCGTCGTAGCGTGCGAGGTTTGCCCAGAAAACCAGCCCTTACTTGCTTCCCCAGATCCTACGACGGGTGTTTGCTTATTTATCTTCACACTTAGTTACAATTCTCTTAATTTCTGTCAAGGTTAATGAGACATGGTAGTTAATATAGATGAGAAATGAAAATCACAAGTGTGGAAGAAACAGCCAAGTCTAAGAGTAGCAATGGTAGATTTTTCATTTAACCTTTGATCTAATAGCCGCTGGGATGAGCTTGGCGGCTCTTCTTTGGCGGGGGTGTTATCACTGCTTTCCAATGTGAGCACGTTTTGGTCAGTACTCGTGTTAGGCTCGGTACGTCACGCACAAAACTTGGTGGCAGCCATTTACACTATGATTATAATTTGTACTTTGATTGACTAGAACTTGGCAGATTCTTTCATTCTTGTGAGTGTTGTTGCTGATCTAGATCAATCATATGACATTAACATTTACAGAAATTAAGGGAACTGAACGAAATTCTTTCATCCTTTTAGGATTTTCACATATAAAAGTAAAGGGCACAGCTAGAAATCGAGTAAGAAGTTTTATTGCCTAAATGTTTGAGAAATGCTTACGCAGAGAATCTTGAACGAAAACTGACAAGATGAACGCATAAAATAAATAAACGTCACTACGGGTATCTTGCTGCACTCAGAATTACGTAGAAATAAAGTCATAAATACGCACTCGCCAGACTGATAATGGCTTACACCGACTCAACACATATAGCAGGTGTTGAGTTGATGTAATCGTCCATCCATGCAGTCAGGCGATTGCGTGTTTACAGCTTTATTTTCACGTAACTCTGAATAAAGTAAGAAGATGTTGTCATCTTACACGTTCTTATCTTTATTACTCTAATATCTTGAAAGCAAGTGTTTGTATGGCCATTGGTCTCAAAGTTTGACATTCAAACTCCTTAAGGGACGATACGGTTCGGGCACGCTCTCCGGCACAGTTTAAAACCTTATTGGGCAGTAGTGACCTTTCTCGATTTCTCAAAAGACCGGAATTCTGTCCTCACAGTTCATTTGACTCATCGAAACGACTCGGACAAGTGTAAGTGGCATGCCCTTCTTGATCCAAACCACACTCGTGGTTAAACTAAACTATTATTATAAAATAGGTTTGTATGTATTTATTTATCACAAATCAATCCCGTTCGCTTTTTTCGTCCTATACTATTCCTGTATTCGCACGAGGCACACTTTCTTTAATGCACACTATATCCTTTATTCCTGCGTTAACCTTTTATATTATGATATGCTGTTTATTAAAAAGTAGTAGGGCGATAAATTCATTTTTAACATCTGGGCCCAAAAAAAATGATGTTGAACCTCCCCCCCCCCCCACAACAAAATTGCCACACACACCCCCACTCCCCCAATAAAATTCCTAGAACTGCCACCGTGTGCTAGCGCTGAATTCAACAATACTTTTTGTACTTTGGATCAAAGAAATCTACTACAAAAAATCTTAGTTCATTTGCACGCCAAGGGATTAAATGCAGTCAGTTCAAAGAAGCCCTTTAACTTGCTTTCTGAGTGAAATACGGACAATGGGGCCGAAAATGTACCTCCCACTAGCTACCGGGCTCAAAACCTACCATCAACATTGCACCCTAATAATTTCAATTTTAAGCCTCTAAAACAAATGATTCTCGCTTGACCCCTGTAACCCCCTTTAAATCCATCTTCTCAAATCTCTTTCAGCTCATAATTAAAAATGAATCGCCGTATAACGGAACAGATCGGCATCTTAGGCGCGCACAGATACTACACTTTTAATTTATGACATCGGAATAAGGAGGGGGGAAGTGTAGGTTACTTGTTCCCGGGGGAGAGACAGGCAACGATAGGGAGAGTAAAGGATTGAGTTTGGGCGGGAATGGGGTGGGAGTCGGGGCGAAGAGAAGCTGCTTGCGCCGTTCCACGCGTAAATCACGGACTGGTGTCGCGCATAGGAAGCGATTCGATCTTGGCAAGCAGGGCTTCTAGCAGGTTTGGAAGCGAGGAGGCATTTTAACGATTTATTTGCTGGATAAATCAGGGCAATCAGGAAGCAGAGTGAGCGAGCTAAGGGGGCGAAGCGAACACTTAGCTAGTCTAAGCGTTAAAGACATTTCGCTCCAATGCCGTCCTTGCTCTTCGCCTCGGGGTTCCCCGGACTTGTCGTTACAGAATTTAAGCTGGCGGGTAGGGATTGGGGGGAGGGGGGTCTTGTTGTACTAATAGAGATGTGGGACCTTTCATGGAAGCCTATCAAAATGTCTAAACAGATGGTTCTTTGAAGTTAAAGCCGCCCGCGCACTGAGCGACTTGGCCGCGCAGCCAGGTCGCTGCAGCCAATGAGAATGCTTACTGTTTATGTAAAACCACGCACTAATCATTTGAATTGGCTGCAGCAACCTGGCCGCGCGGCCAAGTCGCTCAGTGCGCGGGCGGCCAAAGAGATCATCACTGTTGCACGAATTTACTGTTGCGAGTTTTACAGCACGTTATTGGTTTGTTGCCAGCAGGACATCCTGTTGTGGGATTAACAATTATACAGTTGTTAAAATAATTCATCTATTATACACGACTGTTTTGGAAATCTTAACAAAGAAACGTGCTTTGTTTGTGTGCCTATGAGTATAGTAAACATAAAGTAAAAACACCAAAATTCCGAATGAATAGAATGAATCAACAAGGTGCTGAAGGAGGACTAGCCTCGAACCACTTTTGGTTTATTCTCTAGTAGAAACCTTAACTAAAAAAATTCAATTATAAAACAAGCTTAAGGGACGCCTGGAGTCAAGCCAAGAGAGATATTAAAAAAAAAAACTGTGTACCCAGACAGAATTGGGACACAGCAATAACTAAAATGTAAGAGGCACTGAGTATACAATGTCCTGACACAGGCCAAAGTGGGGAAAGTCAAGCATACAAATTGTGGACCTGCCTGACTTTTCCCACTTTGGCCTGTGCCAGGAAACTGTGTACACCTTTGAACCTCGGTTTGTTTGTTTTTTTAATATTAGCCATTGTTGTGTCCCAGTTTTGTTGGCATACACAATTTATTTTTTTAATTTTACTCTTGGCTTGACGGCAGGCTTCCATCAATCCTGTCTTGTCTTTACATCCTTGAGTAACACCAGGAAACGTTCTTCACGAATTTAAAGGGCAATTACATTCATTTTGCCATGCATGTTTGACTTTTGGATCATTTACACAATATTAAACACAAGAAGTGCTGTAAGAATACGTTACTTACGTCCGATATAACAATTTAATTAGGCTACTGCATCACCAAAACACGACACGGAGATCCCAATTGTTTTGCTGGAACGCGTAGAAATTAAGGCCGACAGATGTCACTTTTCGATTTCGACTCGCAGCCCATTGAGATAGCTGTATTGACTGTGAGGAGCTCAAGCGTCTGACGGCCTTAGCTGGCCGGCAGTGTAGTGGCCAGCTAAGGCCGTCAGACGTTAGAGCTTCTCACAGTCAATACAGCTATGTTAATCGGCTGCGAGTCGAAATCGAAGAGCTTCATCTGTCGGTATTAATTTCTGCGCGTTCCAGCAAAACAATGGCGACCTCCGTGTCGTGTTTTGGTGATGCAGTAATTAAATTGTTATATCGGACATACGTAACGTATTCTTACCACAATTCTTGTATTTAGTTATTGTGTAAGTGATCCAAAAGTCAAACATGCATGTCAAAATGGATGTAATTGCACTTTAAGGTAGATGTACGACGTTTCCATTCTTAATCAATGAATAATTGAGACTGAGTGATGGCAGAGCTCAGCCAAGTTGCTGATCGGCGATTGGAAAGTTAATCAACTGAGAAGTTGATATCGGTCGATGTTAGAAAGGGGATCCTGGCAAAGTCTCCACCAGTTATTGCCGGCCAGGGCAGCGTCCAGTAAAATGTCTAGCAAGGTTTAAAATTGAGCACGTTCATTTCTACGAGCACTTCCTTCAGATGACATAAAGGTGCAAGAAACTTGCCACATTAAAAAACTGATATTAATAATAAATAAATAAATCTGCATGAGCGAGTTAGGCCCGCTCCTATACCCGTAAATCCTTCAACTTCGATCTGCTTGCCAAATAAATGTAATAAGGACGATGGACGAACGATTTTGTAATTTCACGTTGGTAAAATTCATCTGCGCGCCCTCCTTAGGCAATGTGGGTACGTCAGATGCATGTAATTCATTCAATTCATTCATGCAGAAGTTCAAGCATGCAGTTCATGCATGTGGTTCATGAAATTTTAATGTAATAAAGATTAAAATTTAATGAACCTTGGCCGTCTGTTAAGCCACAACTGCTTATTCGCAATCTGATCAAAACTTCTCCCTGTTCAGGATTACAGGTTAGCATTCATGTTGGGGCTCAGAAGTTCACGCTTGTTTTTGTAATTCGACCTCAACGGACATGAGACACACCGCACATTATTATAAGAAGGTGGGGTTCGTGATGAATATTTTGAGCACAATGTGAACTATAAGTAAAATGGATGGTTTTCTGCTGGATCAGGGGCCACGTCGGGAGAGCTGGGAATGAGCATGATGATCCTGCAGCTAAAGGGGTCATTTCTGGTCGCTCCCCTTGATAGGGGTCTGTGGCTTGTTCCATCGGATGCCTTTCCAGCTCTACGTCTGAGATTGCTTGCTGCTTGGCAATTCTTGTGGGACAAACAAGACGGCAATAAGTTGCAGGCTAGTAAAGGCACTGTTCAGGAATGGAACCGGATTGTCGCCGTAGTCGCCAAAAAGAGGTGGTGTTAGCTCGTTTGCGTATTGGTCACACCAATCTTACTCATTGCTTACTTTTGAGGGGGGTTATCCCCCCAGAATGTCATTGGTGTCGCCGGCCACTTACAGTCCGTCACTTGCTTGTTGGTAATTGTCACCATCTTGATGGTGATCGTCGCCATTTCCATCTTCCACGAGACATGACGCGTCAGTTGGGCAGTAAGTCTGTCCTGCTGTCCGGGATTTTTTAATTTTTGCAGGAGGTCAGAAGTATGATATGATCTAGATTTGGGGTTTGTTTAACATTTCTGTAATGTGTGGCGCAGTGGCAACCTGGACCACTGCACTCTGACTGAGGTTGGTGCTAATGACCTGGATGTCGACGCGCCATTAAGCCTCAATTTCCCCCCCCCACCCCCGAATTGTGTACTTGTTGGAACTAAAAACTCAAGTGAAATATTTTTTTTTATCTTGATTTTTAACTTTAACTAAGGCTTTTCTAAACAACAAAAAACAAAAAATACGTTACGCCCACTAATAACGAAAAGGTTGCAGTGTCCAATTCCTTTACCCGCAACAATCCTCTCAATAAAAGCCAAATGGGCTCGTAGTGAGGCTTAGCCAGAAAAGGTTGCTTTCGCAACGCGTGCCTCGTAGCACGCGCAGCCCAACCATGTTCTTCTGTACGACCGAGCTTCGGCATCGATCGCAGTCACGTGACAAAAGGCATCGATGCTCGTTTCCAGCTGCGAAAAGGAAGGCAGGGGGTACAACGGAAAGGGAGGGAGGGAGGCGTCAAGGAAAAGGCCCTTCGCTCCGGGCCAATGCGGGCCTAAATCCGGGGCCAAAAGGAAGACGACCAAAACGAAAATTTTGAAAGGTCGTCCCTCTTGAACTTCGCCTATACGACCCTTCCATCCCGTTTTCCCCCCCCCCCCCCCCCCCAACCCCCGGTACTCTCTTTACCTCCGGGATGTTCGACAAACTGGCGGGAAATCTGGGCGAAGGGTGAGTGACTATCCCTTCCATCACCCAAGGCTGTCATTTGACACACACACTCACCTCTTTGCAAAGTCGATTTCTGTGTGTTTTCGTGGTTCTTTTTCGAAAGGAAGAAGTCTGTTTCTCCAAACGCTGGTCTTCGCAACTCGAGGAGTAAGTACGATGCGCAGGCGAGCTTCCCAAATCGGTTTCGACTCGTAATTTCATCGTCTAACCATTAGCTGGCGGTTTTAAAAGGCAATGTACTTTTTTTTTTATCACTTGCAGAAGTAAGCAAGCCCCTTTGATGTAATAATTTTTGTGTACTGAGTTAAATAAACGTAGACATCTGTAATAGGTGGACATCATTTGAATTATTTATGTGGAAAAGCGCTCCTAAAAAACCAGGGCCTGCTCTAAAAGCCAACGACCAACAGCGGATTAGACATGGTTTCCTTCCAAAGGAAATAAATTTCGGAAAATAGCTGAGATGATGTAGGAAAAACGTAGAAAATTTCGTAAAAGAAAAGCCTGAAAACATCGACAAATGACACGTATACTCCAAGTACGTTCTGACTACAGTGGTCAGCAGTTTCTAAATATAATAATAATAATAATAATAATAATAATAATAATAATAATAATAAAATTCAATTTGCTGACCTGAAGGTCAGTGAGACAGGATAGGGTGAGGAGATCCGCGCCCAGCCTCCCGGTAAATAAAATCATTAAAACAAAAAGCAAGCTGTAAAATACAAACCCGATTATCGCTTATAATACATCGGCCGCATCAAATGCTGGCGAAGATTAGCCTTGTTCAACCCATGTTTAAACCCCTCCACTGACGTGGCAGAGACAATCACCTCAGGAAGGGCATTCTAAACTGGCACAACACGATATGAGAAAACTATTTTCTGGTATCGACACGACAGCACTGACGAATAAGCTTGATGTTATGCTTTCTCTCTAGTCTTAGTAAAAGTTTGAAGTTCGAAAAAAGGAAGCTCGACCGGTATGATTAAATGTTTGACTAACACAACCCCCTGTCACGTGCCGTGCCAGGCGTGGCTTCGGCCGAAAAATGACTGACGCGTAACTGAAGGCTAAAAACCTAGAGAAAAATAAACTAGATAAGAGAAAAATTCTGAAGAACTGAAGGCTGAAGAATGTTAACTACAGCGTGTTTCTTCGTTTACTACTAAACATGGTGAAGTAGAGCGAAAGGAAGGAAAGGCCCTGTCAGTGTGGATAATACAGTACAGCATGATTGAGTTTTAATCTCGTTTCGACAAGCTCAGTAACTCACCTGTGCTTTACAATTCTCTTTCGTTACTTAAATTGTTTACTTCACAGATAAGACTCACATTCTTAACCAATGCGATGATATAAATTGTTTTCTTTCT
>JAHWFP010083097.1:35147-49067 GCA_023313725.1 Lithobius niger
AGACTCACATTCTTAACCAATGCGATGATATAAATTGTTTTCTTTCTTAACGAATAATCTTTTTTACCCACGAGTGCTTTTCCAATGGTCACACACGACTATGAAATGGGTAAGTGGCGAATAAAACACGCTTACACAGGACACGCAGTTTTGGCGACAAAAAGCTTTCAGCTAACGCGTATAAAACGCGCTATTTACGAATGACAGCGCTCATTTTTAAGCAAGTATATGAAGTAACACAAACTTGAAGAGACTGAATACTCTCAAGACGCCATGCACTATTATAACTCATAGTGCACATCACTGTGCAATAACTCAGCCAACAAACGAATTGTGCACTCTCCGTGTATATTTGTGTACTTTGTGAGTTAAAAAGAATAAAAAATGTGCACCGCAAGTCACGTGGTGGCTGAGCTGATATTCAGTGATGCACACCGATTGGAAGACATTTTCCTTCATACATAATGCTCCCCGCCAAAGAACACGACATGAAAATGCATGAGAAAAATGTTTGTGTAACAAAGATCGCGGAGTGTTGACGTTTTTAAGTCGAGTGGGGTGTAGGTCCCTAAAAGAAACTTGATTAACGTACCAAACCTAAAGCCATTGTTTTTAGAGTAAATGTTGGTGGAGTGGTGACAGACCTCAACCTCGATACCTGAAGAAAATGATATGGTCTGTGACTGGAAAAGGGACCATGTCAAAGTCTCTATTAATTTGTGCCAGCCAAGGTAGTGTGACACACCCCAGGCACTTTCTACATTTATGGGATCTATTCTGGATATTATTTCGGCCTTCTGTCATTATTTAAAGTTCTCTGGCTCGAATTTCCAGGTTTGTCCTTCGTATTAGTGTATAGGCAACTGCACAGCCCGTGCAGTCGGCATTAGGACTTCACCGTACTGCTGGTCAGGCCCCCATTTGGCCGCAGTCTGCAAGGTCATTAGTCCCGGATGGCAGGCAGTGGATAGATATATATAATATCCGAAACTACTTCTAATAACAGATACCTTCAAGTAGGAATGCTTCTTTAGTAGGAGAGTTTTGGATAAGCAGGTGTCATATTTGCAGGTAGGTCGTGGAATTTTGCCATGGTGGCATTTTAACGGGTGGTGTTTGGATGTTCTGCTGGCTAACTATAAATCCTAGTAAATTGAACCTAAACTTCATACGCTATTCAGAATATTTGTACCATCACGACCCATAATCTCTTCACTAGAAACCTCATGTTGAATGTTGATGCATTATTGGTCTTCTTTCTGCTTCGAAACCGCCTAGTAAAGAACAAAATTGAGCCGAGTTACCTATACAAGCAGCAGTTTTAAAAAAAAAATCGTTCAATTACCTCTAGTCTCGTGTGAGGGCGCGTTTACGCAGCGACTCGCCTTTGCATTCTCGCAGCTAGAACTCAATCGCGATGGCAAAGGTGACATTGCCATGGTAACTGGATTAGCTAAATCCGACATCGTTTGAGTAAATACTTCCAGGCTTATAATCCGTGCCAATAATATAAAGAATTCCTCATGACGAAACAATTTTCCCAAACGCTTCTGAACTCACGTTATTTGCTGTTTTCGTTGCGAGGCGGCAGACATAAAACCGCCGCCATGTTGGAATTTGAGGTGATTTCTAGCTTCTAGCTGCGAGAATGCAAAAGCGAGTGGTTGCGTAAACGTGCTCTGAAAGGGAGAGAATCTAATAAGACATACGTTTGACTTACGTTGTTCTTGATTCTCTCTCATCAAAGCAGGCTGATCTGCTACCATTTCGGCTTGCAAGATATTGACAGCTGGTGGCTGTCGGTTGAGTGGCATATTGCCAAGACTGCATTAAGCCTAAATTGTAGCAAGACGTAATTAAGGGGTAGGCTACTCGACCCGCAGCTGCTTCACTCACGTCTTCTTTCAGATTAATCACTGTAATCAGAGTGACCCTGGGGCGCGTGCCATCTCAACCAAAGCCTGATTAGTCACTAATCCCCCATTACAAAGCAGACGACAGACAGACGTACAGATTTGAAGCTTTGCTTAGCCCTTTAAAAGCATTGGATCCGTCCGACAAGATGGCATTGTGATAAGATATGCTTCTACACAGAACCAAAGCGCTGTAAAGCAGGGGGATGTATTGTTCCGAAAGGGGCTTTAAGGACTTAGCAAACAACGAAAAGTTGAAAACAAAGACATTGAGAGTTTCTGCCGATTTACGAAGGCTCTCTTGCCAAAGCTTAACACATAATGCTCTCTATCCACCACTATGTAAAGTGCAACATACAAAATACTGAACAAAAAAGCTTACAGTGAAACTAATTACACCAGCACTACTTGACTTGATGCTAATTAAGGTTATTTTTAGCATGATCATAGACCCAATCGCCGACAGTATTATAATACCACCATCTTCAACTTTTTATTAGTGTGGATGATAAGGCTGTTTGGAATGGATTTACAGCAAATACTAATGTATAGAACTACCGTACTATCAAAATATTACGAAAAAAATCGGTGACAATGAACAATCACCATTTACGATAGCAACATGAATTTATGTTACATTGCTGATGATGTAATAATAGTAGAAATCAACAAGCCCAAGAACTACCAAACTCCATTCCACTTCGGATAACAGCATCCCCTACCATAATTACGCATTTGTTTTTAATAATATGTCGTAATTTACATGTCATCTAACCACGCTGCGCTCTCGTCTCGAGACGCATTTAGTAGAGTGGACTGAAAATTTTGAGTTTTGAGTAGACGAGAAATTTCATGAACGGCTGCATGTTGATGAGTAAAGGAAACAATCTGATGCGAATTGGCATCAAGTATACTTTTTCACAGTAAAAGATAATCTGAAACAAAACCCACAAGGGTGAAAGAACCCTCCAAAGTTCAGCTAATCAAAGTAGTGATATCAGAACAAAAATGGCTGCCACCAAGTTGCTACAATAGTTGCCAATCCCACCATCTATTACCTATTACACCTCCCTTTACCAGATATTTCTTCTTCTCTAAAAGTCTGGTAATGTTCAAAATTGAGCCGGTTCAGCCATACAAGCATTAAGTTGCTTCGGCTGACTTAAGGCTCAAAGAAATTAATTAAAAAAAAAAATTAGATCAAAGGTTAAATAAAAAAACCTGACTACTGCTACAATCCGTAGCAATGGTCAAGTTTTTCATTTAACGTCAGAAATAATAGTCAGTGGGATTAGCTTGGCAACTAATGTAGCAACTTGGTGGCAACCATTTTTGTTCTGACATCACTGCTTTGATTGGCTGAAACTTGGCGTGTTCTCTCAGAGTGGACATCAATGACGTTTGGCATATCTTGACTGCTCACACCTCTTACTTAGTCGACGTTTCTTTGAAAAAAAAATGCTCTGAACGAAGGTGCCAATTCAACGAGCAACCTCAACATTTTCAAAACTTAATTTTTGTGTTTATCCCTCAGAAAAAGACACTTAATTCGGAATTTTCACGTCAAAATACGTCTAGACATCGTGACATGCAAACTTTAAGTTTTCAAGAAAAATCAAACATCGTAATTATTTCACGTCAGCCGTTGTTCACTCATTTTTTTGTGCATATAATATTTATGCTTGCTGTTCGGCGACGCAACGTCAACATCTGACACTCAACAACACTTAAACGTTATCACTTTAGCTTTCCTCTATTAAATTGATCGGTTAAATTAGGCTATTAAATATACATTAACAGAATGCATTCACCCGGGGATTGTACAATTAAAATGTAAATTGCCTGACTTTGGTTGAGCATGCAACGTACGTACGACGGAAATGTAATCGCGCCCCTTCCAATTTAGCGCATGACATTGCTACCAGCAAGTTTGGTCGAAACATCATTAACAGATTTCTCTAAGCAATATAGCCTAGCTACGCTATGGTTTCATGGTGTGTGCAATAAAGCTGCCAGATTATTTAGCCACGCTGGAAATGGGACAAAAGTTGAGCTATTTAATTTGATTACTTTAAGCATTGTTTGCAATTTCCAGGAAAAAGTAATCGTGAAAGCATGGAATGCATTCTCGTTTAGTAACCTTTAGTAAAATGGTTATTCTAATGGTTAATCACACTCAGTGTCCTGATTAAAGAGGGACTTTGCTAGGGTCCCCTGTGACATAACTTCTGAGTGCATTCACCACCCATCTGCTATTATCAATCAAAATTACATAAAGCACATCACTTCGCAGGATCTATTGACAACGTGCTTGGTTTCGTCAGACATTGTCTAGTGCAGTTGGCACTATCTTCTACAAAGTTAGAATCTTAATCATCAGCTGATTAAGTTCTAATGGATGAAAATAAATACATTTGTCTTAATATGTTTATAGTTTTGCATAATTTGCAGCAACCGTTTTGGGGTTTGGTTAACATCTCTGTAATGTGTGACGCAGTGGCAAACTCGAACACTACACTGTGACTGAGGTTGGCGCTAATGACCTAACTGTCGATGGGCTATTAAACTTCAACCCGGAACCGCGTTTTGACAGTTTAATACGGTGATCGATGTTCACTGCGTTAACACTTGAATATAAATCGATGTTTCTTCGATGAACATTGACAATTTAATGAAACTAGCCGTACAACCGGCATAACATACACCGGTCTAGCCGGTTCCCGCATACCTAAGTGAAATACTTCACTGGCTAGCGCGATTTTATTTTTAGTTGGAGTACTTTAGCTCGTTATAGTTTCCTACTATGTAGCTTTCATGGTCGTATAAGAACACTAGGCTATTTTAAATTCTTGTACAGCCCGTTTAATGAGGTAAGCGGTTTCGATTCTGTGATGGTGATTGGCGTCCTTGTTTGGCGTCAGATGTTATGTACCATATTTGGTATGGTGGCTGAACAACCAACCCATTAGGGTTAAATAACAAGGAATAAGATCAGTTTACAGATCCGTTCAAACCACCTATCAGCGCGTGTGTGAAAGGTATCAGTCCATGTTGAGCACATCAATCCACCAATGAAGAAAATGGAAGGGCTTGAAACGAACTGAAGAAGGTGCTAAAAACTTCTCTGACTGACTAAAATGTAAACAGGTTAAGCCGTTTAAAAATGGAGCTTTACAAATAGAGTTTCCTTTCAAACTGCTTAACGTGTTTACCTTTTAGTCAGCCGGAGAATCTTTTTAGGTATACCTATTCCCGCTCTCGTGCATTACATAGAATTAGGCTAAACAGTTGAGCGTCATTGTATTATAGGGGCTTGAAACGTACGATTCATTTAAGTGGGAAGGAAATTTGAGCGGGCACGTGAGATCGCTGATGTCAGAGAGCATTTCAATGCAGTGAACATTGCAATCGTGATCAACCGCAAATTGAATTTCGAAGCAGGTTCAGAGAACGAGTGTCGACTCCGAACAGACTATTTATTCGATCGAATCCCCGGCTTGTAGGAGGAAAGAGGAAAAGAAGGAAGGAGGAAGGAGGTAGCGGGCGAGCTCCATTGTTTAATCAAGGCGCGAACCGAATTTTGGAAAGGAGAGCAGCAATACCGGCATCCAAGAACACCCATACGGAGTGAGGAGGGAGAAAAGAAGGAACGCTTGCAGGTAGAATAGGATGAACTGGTTGAATAAAGAGAAGGAGAGGCGGCAACTACTCGCGTGCAAAACCTCGAGGGTACTCCCAGCACAAAGAGATCTGTAGCGTGAACTGGGTGGCAGAGTGCAGTTAGTCTCGATCCGGATGTGATGAGGAACGCTCGGTGGTGTAATGGGAAAGACCAACGGGAACGAACTCGTGGAGGGGTGAGAAAAGAAAGGCAAGCGAGAGATTTGAATGTCCTTCAAATATGTAAGGGCGCGTTTATGCAACGACTCGTCTTTGCATTCTCGCAGCTAGAACTCAATCGCGATGGCAAAGGTGACATTGCCATGGTAACAACGCTAAATGGATTAGCTAAATCCGACATCGTTTGAGTAAATACTTTCAGTCTTATAATCCGTGCCAATAATATAAAGAATTCCTCATGACGAAACGATTTTCCCAAACGCTTCTAAACTCACGTTATTTGCTGTTTTCGTTGCGAAGCGGCAGACATAAAACCGCCGCCATGTTGGAATTTGAGGTGATTTCTAGCTTCTAGCTGCGAGAATGCAAAAGCGAGTGGTTGCGCAAACGTGCCCTAAGAGTTTCTCTAGTTTACCTACTTGCAGTAGAGCCACGTCACAAGCAAAATACACAGAATTTAAGACTGACCAAGAACACGGACTTTATCTAGACGTTGAGCAATTTTCTAAACTCGCCGCTAAGCCCACACCAGTTCACCAAAGCATTTCCTAAACGCTCGGTGAATTTTGCGATCCCTCAGCATGACGTCACCGGTGAAGCATCCAACGTCCAGACTCCAAGAGGCGGTTTTTCTGCTGAATCCGCCAACTAAAAATGGCCGACCTAGAGTTGCTAAACGAAGAAAAGCAATCTGCATTAAAGACTGGCCTTGTGAGGATACACAAATCACTAGTCTGAGAAAGAAAGAAAAGAAAGGCAGAAAAGAATGCTTTGATGCTTGATCGAGCCTCGGCAATGGTCTAATTTTTATTTCAGTATATTGATTAATACTTATAGGCAAAAGCAAAGCTCCTATTTAGTCAAATCATAAATTGTGCTGAATCAGTTAAGAGTTCTAAATGTCTTGTTCTTCATGTTTTCCTGCTTTATGCATTTTTGGCTCATTTGTTTGCAGTCACTAATAATGATTTCTCACTAAAATTCGTCGCACGCCTAGCACGCGCTTGCCCAGGTTGGCCCTTTTGGATTCATCACATAAAAACAGTGTGACCTCATTGGAAATTTGAAAAATGCTGCAAAATTACCAAAAAATGCTACGCAGTATGTTATAGGCCAAAAAAAAAGCTACTAAAAACAGCACATTTCTAAAGATTAGTATGACGAAAATGTGTACGCCCATGGGCTTATGCAGTTAATTTGGAAAAAATAGGGAGGGTGGGCTTTAAATCAAGCATTATCAATTTTCTAACCTTTCTGGACATCAATTTGAATGATCTATGAGAGACCAATTTTTACATCCTTTTAATTGCTGTGATGGGAGGAGCTTAGGTGAGAGATGCCCAGGCCTTGTGCAGGTGCTAGGAGCTAAAGAAAGAGTCCACTATCACTGCAGGGATGGAAAAGGGGCCAGTAAACACAGCAAGCAGTATTATCTTTATTCACATTATATAACTTTTAGATAATTTTTCCTAGAAAAACAACAATTTGAGGGGTGGGCTTTAACTCCACTAGTTCATAATTTTGACTTTACAGCATTTTAGGAGGTGGGCTTTAGCTTCAACTGGGCTTTTAATATACGATTTACGGTATATACAAATCTGCTGGGGGAGAGTACTGAAATCAATAGCTATGGCTATAGCTTTTTGCTTTCGATTGCTATGCTAAATGACTGTATGATGCGCAACAGCTGTCAAAATGTGCTTGTAAGGGATTGTAGGACAGCAGAAGATGTATTGCACGTATGAACAATTTTGACGTTGATTACGCATCACATGTATGAAAATGAATATGATGAAGTCAGTGATACGTAGCCTGTTGATGTTGTTAATAAAAATTGCTAGTATTTTAACAAAAACTGAATACCTTCTCTCATGATTATAATACTCCTAAAAATACTATACTGTTTGTTAAATTTTACTTTTTTCCAAAAAAGGCTATCATTAATGCTACGCCCCAATTTTGGGGTCAAAATATGCTTCCATGCTATACACTATATGGGCACACTGATTAAATATTCTCAACCTTAAAATAAGCTTTAGTTTTAGCTTTTGACACACACGCAGCCTTAGCCAAGGCGCCAGGGGAGAGAGAGACAATTTTGCTAGGTAAATTCCATCGGAAATTCCTAGGTTCTTTTTACAGGCCAAAATCGACATGAGCACGAATCATAACAGGGCCATCCTCTTCTCGAAAGCGTTAGGGGTGGGTGAGGCCGGATTCGAACCCGGGACCTATGGTACATGAGACGGTCATGCTAACCGTCAGGCCATCTTACCCAAAACTCTAAATTGGCGGCCGTATTTACCCATCTAGCACGAAACGGTAGAAGCTTCTTGTCATGAGGACACGAGGACACAATTCTCTCAACACGCTCCCTCATTTCACACCATTGAACTACAGTCGCCGTGCCATGCTGACGTGAGTTGATCGTTAAAAAATTAGCAGCCGTTTCCGCCCGGAAACAAACGGCTGCCTCCGCCCAGCACGAGACGGATTTCGCATTGTGAAATCGGAATAACTGGGTGGATGATTACTTTATCGAAGTCTTTTATTTTTAAGTTCATCATCAGAAATGCTGATTTGGTTTTGGTGCATAACGTTTCAAAGTTTGTTGGACAGAAAAGTTTTTATGGAGATTCAACCTAACGTCTTAAAATTTTCTGTTCTTTTCTTTCTCTGGTTTTTATTCTTTGTTTGTTTGTTAGTTGTTGTTATAAAATGTTGTCTTCTATGTAGAATTACTCCTTTTTTTGCCCATGATGTCAAAGCTAACAACAATAACAACAAAACTACAAAGAAGCCGCGGTTTTCCTTCAATACACTTTAAAGCAGAGTGGAGAGGAAGGAGGTGGTTCAAAATTAAACGTGCTGCGGGTCGATTATTGGCTTTTTTATTTTATTTTTATTTTTAACCCTCCTTTTACTCTTCTTGTTTTTCACGTGATGGCGTCTGGAATTCTAATTAACCCCGAAACGGTAGGAATGATTGACGTGTGCCTGGCAGCCACCTAACAAATGACAACGCGATGCTCTGGTTCGCAGAAGAACAAAGACAAAAAAAATCAAGAAAAATAAAACGATAAAAAAGAAAAAAAAAACGCCAAGGATGCGAGACTTAAAAGAAAAGCCAAAAGCTATACGAGGAAAAAAAAACCACCATGAAAATAAATAAAAAGGTTAAAATTGAAAAAAGCGAAAAATTGAAAAAAAAAAAAATAAACAAAAATGAAACGTCGTATGGCAGACAGCCTTTTAAAAAAGAAATCTAGATGGTGCAAAAAAGAGGTTCGTGGCAGAAAGAGTGTCATCTTCCTTTTGCCTGACTTCTAGAGGCCAGACTTGGTCATCATCGTCGGACGAATCGATACGCAGAGAGGGGAATGGAGACGCCAAATCCCATATTTACATAACACGCTGAATGAAGATTATTGCTACCAAGAGTGGAATGACATACAGTTTCATGGTGATTAAAAAAAAAAGGGCACGGCTAGAACATATATATGGAACTGTTTGTGAAGTGGGGTCCCATTTCATTACTAAAAAGGTCCTTATTGCGAACGGTGGCTCAGGACTTGACTCAAGTCTGCCTCCATGTGTTGGGATTGAAGTGAAGTGTGGATTACATATCCCAACAACAAGTCAAACTTAACTTAAGCCTTGGCTTGATTTTTCGAGGCAGCCTCCGTCGACCAAGTGTATGTCATTCCTGAGTAACTTATAATAACTGTTTAAACCATGCGCAATGGCTGTTTGCCGTGACGTCACCATGAGTTAGCCAATGTCGAACGAGAACAACGGCTGTTTGGCCGTCTGATTGGACTAGCCCAGTCACGTGATATGCACGTCACATCAAACAGCCATGGAGCGTGGTATAATCACAAAGAAAGTGATGAGGAGCAGGAAGGACTAAAAAGCTAAAATGAAAGACGGAAAGCCAAGGGCTCATCAAGAGTTAAATAAATACAGATGCAAACCTATTTACGTTGCCTTTTGGACTTATATGTCATACTGCCTGAGCGGGAAATCGAACTCACGACCTTTGAAACCAGACGCTGAGGTTCTACCGCTGAGCCATACCGGTTTCAAAGGTCGTGGGTTCGATTCCCCGCTCAGGCAGTCTGTAATATAAGTCCAAAAGGCAACGTAAATAGGTTTGCATCTGTTATTTAACTAAAATGCTAGCTTACACCTCTCCATTTGAATTGAGTTTAGGTTAGTGTGCCGAACTCGGGTATTATAAGGAAGGCATTCAAGTTAGAACCATGTAAAACTGTCTTAAATCGACTTGGATGAAACAGAAACGGCTTCCTCAGTCATCGAGTTCCATGTAGGAACATCCTTACAGAGAAGTTTCTTCTGGTCTCAAGTTTCCTTTGTGGATTGACCAGTTCGTAGGAGTGACCACGAGTTGTAGATTGATAGCAAAGAAAGGCAGGTTCGCAGTAAGATTGCCAAGGAGACTTTAAATGTCAAAATAAGATCGGCTTTCAATCGTCGCAATTTTTGTGCGTCCATGCCCAGCTGGTTCCAAATTTATTGTAAACTGTAAAATTTACTCTAAAAAACAATAAGTTCTTTTTAAAAACATAGAAGCACTCTGATGCACTAAGCTATCTCAATGAATACACTACAGACGTATTGAACGAAGAGAAATATGTCGGATTATTGCTGATTGACTTACAATGGAAGGTCGACCACGGGGTCCTGTGTAATAAACTCATAAATTTTTCAACATTTTGCAGTGCTACTTAACAAATAGAACCTCAATAACAAAAACTGGAAAAATAAACGGTACAACAGTGGAGTCTGGTATCCCTCAGGAATCTGCACTGGGACCCAACCTATTTTATTTTTTACTCTACTTTAACAACCTCGCAAATGATATTAATTTAGTGTCATTCGCTGATATTTGTTTATTAGTGAATTAATGCAATTATTTCAAAATATGCAGAAATTACAAAAGGAATTTGGCAAAATACTCACTGATTGGTGCATAAATGAGTTCTTCATTAGTGAGGATAAAACAATAGATACGGATGTCAAAGTTAACCATAATCATGTCAAAGAAAATATTTTTGTATGCCTCTATAAAAATCCATTTACTCAAAATGAATTTACAGAAAAAAAAAACTTAATCCCAACAAAATTCTTAAGGGTATGTATCGATCAAAACTGGAAATTGGAAAAACATATCAATATGCTTATTAATAAAAAACTAAAAATAAATTATGTTAAATCTACCACATCAGATACAAAGTTAAAAAACAAAAACAGAAAGTTAATTCAGGATGCTTTGGTTCAATCCATATCAAATATGGTATTGAAATGCACGGAAAGTTAACAAAAACTCTAAATGAACTCATTTATTGTGTGTGCGGGGCATCGGTGTGTCCAGCAAGTATTTTGTGAGCGGCTACGTCTTCCTGGATGGGGTGGCTTTAATCGATGGCCGCCATTGTTTTTGTAACCATCTTGGATAACAACAAGGCACTCTGCTACTGAAAACGTATAATCGATGGCCGCCATTGTTTTTGTAACCATCTTGGATAACAACAAGGCACTCTGCTAATGAAAACGTACAATCGATTATCTGTGTTCGTTCTGCGCAGAACTCAAGATAGGCCGCGGACACTATAAACATTGTTTATAACGGATCTTAAACATAATTGAAAAGAATGATAAGAAAATCAGAAAAGAATCAGAAAAGAAAATAAAAAAGAAAAGAAAAGAAAAAGAAAAGAAAAAAATCAGAAAAGAATGATAAGGAAAATCAGATAATAAATGTTGAGGATCTGTCTGTCAGACTACGTTACCCTTTTAAACTATTACTTTGCCCTGAGAGCGAAATATCGAAAATTAAAACATGGCACACTAGTCAGACCAAAGAATTTACCGACACACTCAGGAGGAAATTGTAAGGACAAATTCTAGCAACATTTATGCAAATCACACCCATGGTATAACAAACAACCTACCAGATTATCTGTAAAACGTTAAGACGTTTTAAGAATTAGAAAAAAAAAACCTCTTGTTATTATGAATTGTTACTAAAATCACATTGTTGTGTACGTGGTTCATCTTGAGTCCTGTAGGTATTTTATGAGCGGCTACGTTTTCCTGGAGGGGACGGCATTAATCGACGGCCGCCATTGTTTTGTAACCATCTTGGATATCAACAAGGTGCTCTGGCTACGTCTTCCTGGATGGGGTGGCTTTAATCGACGGCCGCCATTGTTTTGTAACCATCTTGGATATTAACAAGGCTCTCTGGTTACCTCTTCCTGGATGGGGTGGCTTTAATCGACGGCCGCCATTGTTTTGTAACCATCTTGGATATCAACAAGGCGCTCTGCTACCAAAAACATACAATTGATTATCAATGTCGTTCTGGGACGAACTCAAGATAGGCCGCGGACACTATAATATGGATTTCATTAAAATACTGCACCTCTAGGATATTTATTTACTTCAGAAAGGATTATAATCTTTTTAGTGAACGTTGACTGAATTTTATGTTCTGTATTACATTTTATTGTTATTATTCCTTTTTCCATTATTTTAAATAATGCATTTTTGGTTATCTGTCTATAAGGAAAATTGGCTGTAAAACTATGGCAGGTACGAATTTAACTTCAATCTATAACTTGATGCATGGATTTGCATACTGCTTCGTATTCATTCCTCATTCCATCCTGCATTTCATGTTTCCCAACCCTATCGGACTAACCCAACGGGGAGATTGGTCTCTACCACGCAATCAAATACCCACAGAAGGAACAGGCGGTCACATAGGCCTCTACCCACATGAGCGTATACGTTTATGCTTATGTTTATGTTTAAGTACTGTGCGTAGGCAGTCATTCCACAGCCACCTACAGTAAAGGCCGGATCAGCTTTGCCTTCCACAATGCTCCGCTAGAAGGCGCGAAAAATACCGACGCGACAAGTTTGCCAAGTGGCGTCATTGGTTGACAGAATTTGGAACCCTCGTCGGTTAGTTTGAAATTTCGCCGCTTGGTGTAGAGATGGCAGCACCTAGCAAACTTGCACTTCCTTCTATGTCAATGGTTGATTTTACGTGCCTAATTTGTCTTGATCTGATCCGGCCTTTACTGTAGATGGCTGTGGTCATTCCCACTTAGCGTTGATACTTGCGTCGACCCAACAACGTTAGCCAATAGCGTACCACATGGGCCAGCTACAAACGAGCCCCCACAATAACTAAAATCGAGCATTTTGATTACTGTAATAAAAAAAAAAGGCTGTTGTGCATTTAAACAAAGAGCTGGCAAGCAACCGTCTTCAAAGAAATAAACAATCGTGGAATGAGAGACAAATTAGCGGCCGAACCGGGTAAACAAATGCGTATCCAGCGGTCGAGCAATGCCGTTGGCAAGCGATCGGCCGGCAATCACCAGCTAAAATGCCTAAAACTTAAAGTTTAACTCTTGTCCACGTAGTTTTAAACCCATGTTATCGCCTAATGTTATAATTTTGCATCACGTCAACGTATTTGTGACTCGATAATGTGTCCTGAATTTAAGAACACACACATTATTCACTGTGATCGGCACGTATCGCCGAGCGAAGACCAGGCGCCATGATGGTACAGCGTCACGAGCATCCCTCTTTGTGATTGGCCAACGCGGGGCTGAGCACACGGCTCATTAATAATTTACTCTCTGCGAAAACTGGAGGGCATGGTTTCCATGACAACGACCCTACTAAGCGTAGACATAAGCGTAAGCGCGAGTATGGGAATTCGCTTTAACACGGTGCACAAAGCAGAGAAGCCGTCTCTTCCTATAAGGGGGAAATTGAATTTACTTAGTACCTTCCTCAAGATTCCGCGCTTGAAACGCTCCTTAGAGGAACTATTGAAGTCTGAGTATTCGTTCAGGATAACATTCCTGAACGGATTTGAGTCACTCGGGATGCACAGATTTCGAGTCAAGTATTGTTATGGAATACCGTCAATTTTGGAATTGACGTCATGTCCCGAGTCATTTTGGCCTGTTGCTGCGCTAATTTGTGCTCACAAACATTCTGAAATACCAACGATACGTGACCATATTACGTGCATTAACGTTAGCCTACTCCCCGACCCCCCACCCCGTTTTAACAATGATTAAATCAACAAATGATGTAAAATGCTGCAGAATATTCG
>JAHWFP010083098.1:0-10802 GCA_023313725.1 Lithobius niger
AGTAGTGATGTCGACGGCAACCCGCAGAGACATCAGGTTCATGGCAGCTGGTAAGCTGGTAAAGAGGAAGTGAGGTAAGGGGTTTAGACTAGTAATAGACATAGAAAGTGCTCGAGGGTAGACCTGCTAGACAGATTGATTTTGTAGGGCTACTAGGGACTTGCAATGGCGCGGGTTCGACGCCTTCGTTCAAGTAGGACAAAGTCAGCATATATAAAATACAGGTAAGTATTTTAGGCTAGTAGTAAAAACGAGGTTTTAACCTCTAAAAATAGTTTTTACTTAGCCTAAAATACTTACCTGTGGGAACCCACCCTCCTCCCGCGTCGAACCGTTTACGGGGAGACAAACTGTGTGGAGTAGCGGGAATGGGGCGCCACCTAGCGGTGGACACGGGCCCCAGGGAGCGCCGTTGCAAGGACCCAGAGTGCATTAAATTCATGTTTGGGACGGGTAGCATTTCCAATATTGTAAAGCATATATAAAATACAGGTAAGTATTTTAGGCTAAGTAAAAACTATTTTTAGAGGTTAAAACCTCGTTTTTAGGAAGGGTTCCAGTCTATTAAGAAGAAGTTTTTCAAGTACAGTTGACAGAACACTGGCTAAGGCAATAGGTCTATAGTTGGTACTATCAGTAAGATTACCAGTGCGGTTTTTGGGAACAGGAGTAATTGTAACGTTGGACAAGTCCTTAGGCACCCACGAGTGTGTAACGCAAGCAGAGAATCCATTGGCAAGCAAATCATGGATTCCATCCCAGGCATATCGAACATGCTCTCGGCTCAGCTGCTCCGATCCACAGGCTTTACCAAGAGCAAGATTTTTGCAATTCTCTTTAACCTCTCTTGCAGAGAACCTCATAAACATTTCGCCATTCTCCATTCCACTGGTCCGAAAATCCTGCACTCCAAGGTTACCCCCACCATTCAGTAACTTTTCAAATTTAGTGGCCCACAAGTCAGCAATATCCTGTTCGCTAGTTGCGTTATCAATGACACTGGCCACGCTGTGCTGCCCGTTTTGCTTTCTAAGCAGGGACCAGAAACCACGCCAGTCATTACGGAGAGCACTTTGAGCAAGACCATTGTTCCGATGTTGAGCCTCCTTTCTTTTGCAGCAACGGAGTGACCTCCGAAACTCCTTCCGTGCAGCCACCATATCAGTGTATGCAATGTTGAACGAGGAATCTCGCTCAAAAATATGCTGACACCAGGGTGCATATCATTACACAAAAGCTCCATTGGACTGAGAACTGTAAAAGACTATGTATTAAAGAAAGATGGGGCTGAAAAATTCAGTGCACCAAAGCAACTATATAAGCAAGACATGCGTCAGACTGTAACTTATTGCTATTATTGTTGTTCCTGTTGTCCGAATTTTTTCTGGAAAAGTCCTACTTTTTTTCGAAGGTTCAGTGGAAGGTCTTTATCCCTCATGACAATCGGCCTACTGATCTCAGGACTGTTTCATTTGCGCACCTAAAAATCTCCTGCGAGTGCGTTGATGGTTATGTGGAAATCCTGTTAGTCTAGCAGACATAAACACCTGGTCTACAATACCTGCCAACTGCTCTTTTTTTGCAAACATCAACCACCTGATGCTCCAGCTCATGAGGACGACCAAATCCGTAAGATTTTTGCAAACTGGAGCATGGTGAATGAACGACCGCCATCTCTATTCCAGTCTCACCGGCTGTACAAGTCTCTCCTTGAGCGTGGTGGTGCGGTTTCCCTGCCCGAACCTGACCGAAAGAAGCAAGATTTTTTCTCAATGCCAGCAGGTTCTCATCCGGCTCAATTCGGAAATTATGAGGAGGCAAAGGTCCTTGCGGAAGCAGTTGCCATGAAGCCAAACTCCTCATTAAAGACTTCAAAATGCATCGCCATCTCTGTAGCTCAATAAGAAATGGAAGAACGGAGCCAGAAGTTGAGTCTTAGGGCAAACTCTCATTACAACTCGCTTTATTCTGCATCCATAGCTGCGCTGGAAATCTGCAAGAAGACTTCAGTCGAACCTCATTGTGACAGTGTTCTACAGTACATCAACAACATGATAAGGAAAGCATCCAGTTTCGCGCCTATGCCATCCACTGGGGAACTAGATAGGTTTGAAACTGAGTCTTGTAACGGCGTTATGACTACCTATTTTCAGCAGAGGATATTCCTGTGTCGATTGCGGCTGTTTCCCTTCTATAGGTCTAAGAAGCTGTTCAACGGAGCGCTTCTCTTCACCCGCAAATGACAGAAGAATTCCGTGTTCTCCTTCGAAGCGGGCAATTCGTCGAGCTCCAATGCCTAAGGTCCCAGGGATGTACAGCCAAATTTTCATAGTAATGAAGAAGTCGGAAGGTTTAAGAATGATTTTCTATCTGAATCGCTTGATATTCCTACAGAAGGAGCATTTCAAGACGGAAATACTGTTCTTGGTGAGGGAATTCACTATCTCCGTCGACCTGGAAGACTCCCACCTACATATATCCCTGCATCCTTCGGTGTGTGTTCAAGTTTGACTTTATGGACGTCGTCTACGAGTACACAACTCTCCCATTTGGTCTCACAACAGCCCCCTTCTTTTTCACTCAAGTAATGAAACCTGTACTGGCCAGTTTTCACTCGAACAAGCTGCAGGCTCCTATGAAACACCTGTCCCGCCAAGATCCTGTAACAACTCGGTTGAGTTCTACGGCTATTTTGGGACGTTGGACTAGGGATTAACAGTAAGAAATGAAGATTCCAACTGCAAAAGAACTTTCACGCTCATAGGTACATCTTTTAGGATGGAAGTTTACTATAAGCCCTTTGGAAAAGCTGACCAATTCATTGATCAGCGCAGTTAGTGATCTGCTGCACCAATCTTCAATGGCGTCTAGCCAGATCAGCCAGATCATCGGAGTGATGGAACTCTGCGGCCCTTCTCATTCTCTCCTTAGGTCTGTGGAGGTGCAGACCCCTCCACTGAATGCCGAGGGACTACTGGATCAACTGTCGGCGCTGGGATGACATTGTTTCCCTGCAGGATCTCCCTCGCGAGGACCAAGAGACGAAATTTATCATCAGAAGGGTCCCCAATCCCCCTCCCCAACCCCGCTTCACAATGCCTGCTGTTCTCCGATTCATATCTCTCTTTGGATGGTGGGATATCGCGTCTTCACATGCTGTATTTACTGCACGTGGTTTGCGGAGAAGAAGAATCTCACCACGTCATCCTGAGTTGCGGGTAGTCTTTCTCCCTATCCTTGCACTCCAGCCCTCTCCCAGAAAACCACTTTCGTGTTGTCACTCTGTTCGTGATCCAGGAGGAGTGAACTGCTGGCCTTCTCAGTATCCAAGGAGTGCCTTTTATTTGCACTGGATTGCTCTTCGGCGATTCTCCTCTATGATTCACTATTCCTTGCCAGGAACCAACACCTGGGGGAAGTTTCCAAACCCATTATGATCCCCTCCCTAAACTCCAATCTAAATAGAGGAGGTTGTGATCAACTTCCTTTGTCCCGTGCGAGCCTGACGCTACTGTTCAGTTACGCACTCGCCAGAATTCATAATTTCCTAAAGTTATTTTAACTCCAAGAAATTCACTACTTCAAACAGTAACTTCATGGCTTTGCAATGTAATTAGAAGAGCTTACGGCTGACCTTTTGGCACCCTGTCATCCTCCCTCAGATCAAGGTGCATGAACAATGAGACTCTTCGTGAGCCTTCGCAAAGGGATTCCGGAAACACCAAACTACCTTTACCAGTCATTACTTCAGGGATCTTTCGCACCAAATGACTGGCTGAGGTCCCTAGGATCATTCGTAGTGGCTGGATTCAAGGAGTATTGGTAAAAACTAGCTGTAAGTTTAAAGGTTCGTTTTTGACTGCTGGCGAGGGTTTAGCATTGTATCCACTTCCATTGGGAAAAATTTGGTTAAAAGGGTAAGTATGTATTTTGGGGAATGATAAAAAACATAAATTTTTCACAATAATATTTGTTTTGTCCTTCTAAAATACTTACTTTTGCATACCTTTTTTTCTTACTCCATGCACCACTTAGTAGACTTTTCCTGTCGAAACTGAGGCCAGGCACGCAAAACGGGGCTTGCCTCTGAGAGGGCGAGACAGAACAAGCAGGGAAGCGCTCTAGGCTGCCAGCCAGTCAAAATGTTTACATGTAATACTACAAAATTGTGGTACCGCAATGGTTTCTCCTATTTGAAAATATCATTGAGCTTTTTTGGTGTGATAGGTATTGTGCATGGCTGTAGGTTCGTTTAGACTCCCTCTTCAGTACCCGGTATTAGCCTTCTGCGAATACTGCTAACTAGTTGAAGCCATGTTCTTTGCTGTGGTCTTGCCCGTTTTTGTGCAGATTTCTGCACGCCACTTAGTAGTTGACCCTATCTTCGAAAAATAAAGACTTGTGCAGTGGCGGTGGAGGAATGTGTCCTGACATCCATCTCTAGTGTACATCATTCAATACCAGGATGTAAAGTAGAGGGGCTAAAGTCCCATATGTACGTTATTAACTTGATTCAATCACAAGTCCTCCTGGCTGGGAAACCAAGTCCCTGACTATTCATCTGTGCTTTGGCCGCTTCTTTCTGGCTTATGTGGAACTGTCGTGAAGTTTGCTTTTCGTATTGAACCCTGTGGGCATATGTCCCTGACTCTGAAGGGGTTAAAGTGTATTTGTCCCTAGCATTGTTTCTAGTTTGTCTGCTTTCACACCCTGTCACGTTGAGGCGAGTGTTTTCCACGGTACATAAAAACATTAGCATTGGATTTCAGTAAGAGCTCCATTAATGTACGTACCACTAAGCTTTTTTGCTTGGGGTTTGATAATGAAATGATCCAAAGTTAGATAATCCACTTTTAGGTACTTCGGTTACTACTTGGAGCTAATGTTAACGAAGTGTTTTAAATGCAATGTAGCAAACGAAAAGATTGAGCAAAAAACGCTGGCCGATAATGTCTTCAAAATATCTTTCACGGTAGACCTTAAAGCTCTGAAATATAATTAAATTCTTTTTGATTTTTTGTGTCGAATGAGCCACATACTGAAACTGAGGCATATCTTTTTTTTTATCTGCATAACTGATTTTAACTCTTCCTGCCCCCTCCAGGTGAAGCTGATACCCCACCTGACGAGTTTCACCGCTCGATAGACGGTTTACTGGATGGCAACTGCACCTGACAAACCTGTTCACGTTTCACGTCAGTGAAGCAATAAGCAAATCAGTGCTATATAATGGCAGACAGTGAGCAGTTCAGGAAGACGTCTGGATTTGTCTTCTGCGAACTTTCCGGAGATGAAGTGTCCAGATATGTCGTATCGAACAGAAGGAGTGGCCAGTCTTTTTTACTGAATCTTCTCGCTGCACATTAACTAGATGATAGTGAATGTAAATACTGCAATTTTAGCTAGATATTTCGACGCAGTGAGACGGTGAACCATCATTTATTACTGATTATTTGTAAAGTTTCACCTCGTAGCCAGATTTTTCAAACTTTTATTGTATTACTTTTTAGTGGTTAACTAAAGTTTGGCTGAAATCTGTTTGACAGTGTGAAAGTAATGAATGGAATCGAGTGTGGTTTCTAGCGACAGCACCAACATACATGAAGAATTTGTGTTTAGTTCACGACCTAGTGCTTATTCGAACTACGATGGAGTCTTTTTTTTTGTCTTCATAGTTCTGTTAAAAATACAGTGGCAGGAAGAGTTGTGGTTCTGGAAATATCATGGAAAGGTCTGGGAATATAGCAACAATTCCTGAAAAATAAGTGTGGGAGTAGAAAATTAGTGGGGGCAAGGAAGTGCTGTCCATTCCATTACCATAACCATGTTAATATGTTTGAAAAAAGCCTTTCATGGCTTTGGCACATTCATTTTACTATGAAAATTAAGGTTTATTACAGTATTGTTTCAAGACAACTGTAAATGTTTTTTTTTTTACACACACTTGTGTTCTTTGAGGGGAGGAAGGGGGGCCTGGACAAAACTGAAATTAGCACCATCTGAAAGGTCTCGAAAAACTGTTAAAAATAGTTTATTTGAACATCAAATCGAGCAATTTTTGGCTAAATTATTGAAAAAATTAGCATCTTTACCAATACTGTTAGTTGATACCGATTCCATGGCATCGGTGCAGTCATTCTACTGACTTTACCTTAGCAGCCTTTGAATCTCATTTAAGTAGAGCGCAGGGCAGAAAATCGTAAGATTTCTGTGCTGTGAATAATAATAGAAAAAAAGGTAGTGTATTATATCATTGCTCGCTTGGCCGAGTATCGTCAAAACTGTTACATGCCTAGTTTATAGTGACTTTAATAAGATAGGAATAGGATAACAGTTTTATTATTTTTTTAATGACTAAGCCTCGTTATGTCTACGTTAACCAATGCTGCAATACAAAGTTTGTCATAAAGTTTCGGGCCCAAACCACAATCGTTCAAATGGTAAAGGACACCAGACCAATGCCAAAATATGACAAAACCCGTTTGAACTGTGATAACACTGATATAACTGGCAAGATCTTGTGGAGTTTGTCCTTTGCACTATGGGTTTTGGTTGTATATTAGTAGCCTAACTGTGTATATTTAGTCGTTAGCTTGCATAAACTAAAAGGTATAGGAAGACTTTTGAAATATCATAAAAAAAAAGTTATCCGAAACACATTCCTCTTCATTAGCTATTCTCTCCTTTGAGGTTTTCTTTTGATTGGCGAGTTGTCATCAAAGGCATGTACAACCAGGAAAAAAATTTTTTATAATGCTTCATTTTTTGTTTCGTGGATCGTGTATTTTATTTTGGACGCTGCTGCAGTTTTGAGCTGTGTTTTGAGGCATATAGTTATTGGGTCAAGAAATGTGTATATATTTTGTCAAGTTGGATGTGAGTCGATTAAGTTTTTATTACGAGAATCTTGCATCTAATTGTACACCATTAAATTTTTGTATAACCTGTTGAAAACATGCTTCTCTTTCTTGCTTTCATTGCGCTTATTTCATTGACAACATTTTTGTCGAAGGCTGCTACACGAAAAATTGAAAAATGCCGGCGTCATTACCGTGGCGAAAGTGAAACATATTGAGGCCGGTTTTGAAAATGCTACACTATACCACACACAATTGAACAATGAACATACATATATTCAATTGTGTGTGATATAGTGAAGTGTTTACAAAAACTAAAAATTTAAGTTTTTAAAGGGGGGGGCGGGCGGCAGGCAAAAAATTTTATAAACGCAAATGTAACCTAACTCAAACCCTCCAGAAATAACTACAGGTAAGTAGATAAATGCTCTAGTTAGTGCTTAAGTTAGTCTTCTGTTAATTTTAGCAACAAGTTTGAAGATGTAGGCTACACACTTAAGAGCAAACCAGGTCAGGACTCAAGACTTCAGTGGGGGGTAAAGTGAGAAGCACTAAACAATCCTAGGTGATACCCTTACCGCAGCTGGTAACCAAGGACCGTATTGCGCTACTTCCAGAAGCTGAAGGGAGACTTGAAGTTTTAGAAGTTAATGAAGTTCAGGAACAACAAGCACTAGAGTGGCATTGGTACCCTGATGAACCAGAACCAGAGACTCGTCTTGAGATGCAGCCAGACGATTCACCTATTGTTCAAGATCAGCCAACACATGTTGTTCAGGATCCACCGGCACCTATTGCCCAGGATAGACTGACACCGTCTGCCAGAGATCCACCGCGTCGAGGTCTCCCAAGAGGTAGCAGTAGGACAAAAACGGTTGAAATGCCAGCAGTCGAAGCAACAGGAGCGACGACAAATACTGAGTATGAGAAGTTTAATGCTGCTGTGAGAGATGGAATAGAGAGTGCAGTGGAAAATGCTAGAGATGCCAGTACTCACCACGCTCGAAGTACCACAAGACCATAACTTAATCTGAGACTGTTGAATGTTGTGAAGATCGAGACGGAGAGAGGAACCAGAATGGACCTTAAAACCATGATGCAGCAGTGGACAAATGCTTTTGTAGATGAGCAGAAGATCCTAGATTAAGACTTCACGCTACTCGCACAAAACAAGGAAGCAATGTTGCCGAAAAAGTCAACCCGTTAGAGGAAGCGAGAACTTCGTCAACAAAGACAGAGTTTATCGAGGTGAGGGCAGTCGTCTCGAAGTGAACTAATCAAAAGAGGACCTGGGAAACCACAGTTCCCTTGTTTTGTACGAGTCAACTCTGGTTCCTGTGGCTGAGTAACCAGTCGTCCAGGTAGACATGCGAAGGGGCTTAGTTCTGGTGCAGCCAGCCGAGTACCGAACAAAGAAATAAGGAAGTTTCTCGGCCCATGCACGAACCGAACGGTATCATCTCAAAATGATAGACTTCCCCTTCGCAAACCAGGTGAAATAGACAGAAAACCGCTGAGTTCAAGGTGACGTGAAGATAAACTTCTTCAGGGTCGATGGAGACCCTGTAGTCGTTCTGTTGTATAGCTTCTTCAATCAACGCCAACGTTTCCATCTTGAAGTGGTTGTTCAGAATGAAACTGTTCATCCGACACAGATTGAATGAGGCGGGTCCCACCCCCTTTCTTCAGGATCACTCAAGGCGGATTGTAAAATCCGAGCATGTCTCTCACAACCAGCGAATTCTTCTTTCGTTAGCAGCTTGTGAATTTCCTGCACAAACAACAGGTCCTCTTCCATGTGTAGCAACCAGGCCAGCAGTTCTACGGACAACCTTGGGAGCTTGGCGAATGACGCGGTGTACCTATTTCCAACAATGTCTAATATAAATGGATCGCTTGACAGACATCCCCATTCTTTGAAATGGCGGCGAAGCTTGCCCCCCACCTGCCAGTGAAGGTGTGCAGGCTGGTCCAGGACCCTGTCAGGCTTTGTAATTCCCCCTACCTTTTCCCCCTATTGCGGTGAAAACCATTCCCTCTAGTTGACCTGAGAGCTTCTGAAGAAGGGGTCTGAATTCGCGACATGTCATGGAGGGTCTAACGTGTTTGGTTTAGGCAGCACAACTTTGTGGCAATACAAGTCCGGAAGAATATCATTGACCATTTCCGCAATGTTACTCCATTCTATTTGCTCGTCCTGGGACTCGGCTGTCTCGGATGTAATGCTTTCCTTGTCGTGCTCCTCACTTTTCCAGTTTGCCACCACTATCACATTGTTCATCTAATTAAATGTCTGCTGCGCGATTCTCAGGCTGTGACAGCAACACCTTTTGTTGTGAGCGCAACACCATACTTTCAGCATGAGACAACGACAGTACATTCGCTACATGAGGTAGTGACATTTCTTGGACAGCGTGATTGAGACAGCGGCAGTGACAAAACGCCACATGACAGTGACAATTCATCACGGGACAATGAACAATACACCTGCGACTGCGACAACCGGTCCGCGTCAGGGAACGTGGCAGACGGCTCAACATTAGGCCTAATATTCCGCTTGTACTGGTGCCTAACCTGAGACTAAGTATAAGGCAAGCGTGACACGACTACCACCACCACCTATAATCGCACTATTACTCAAAATGATGTCATAAATCTTCGTGGGCAAATGCACCCGGTTGCAATGGAGATTACCCTGACCAAGGAGCGCCACCGAATTCAGTAAATCTTCGCAATCTCACGCAACACGTTTACACAGTCACGTGGTGAATACAAAACAAGCGATCATTTTTTAGTACGTTGGGGGTAAACTGATCCAAAGATGACGCTCGATGTCGTTTCAAATAAATTCTGGGAGTGTGTCCGACACCAGGGGACTGTAGACGACACACTACGCAACACACATGCTTTCTCCCTCCCCGACACCGACGCTGGCGAACACGAAGGGGCACACTAAACCACTCTTGAAAGTCAGAGGGGGAACCAAAAAGTATTTTCTCAAATTCTCAAATGTATTCGCCACTTCCGATTGAACAAAGCTCTTCTACTAACCTTTCTGAACCTCTACTCGGTCTCAAAGACACCTAGTAAAAGCGTCAATAAGGATTGGGTCCACATTAACCGAACACTGTTGGCTGGTTCTAGATTTATCAGCCGCACCGGCGACAACTGCCAAATGGGGGAGGGGGCATTACTCGAGTCAACCGGGGAAACGCCCACCGAAACGGAATATTTAACTTGAGATCTTGTGAAAACACCTGCAGGCGGTGGCTACTGTGGTTAGCAGACATCTCAAAATGTCTTATTTGTGGTGTTGTTTTTTTTTGTTTTCTTGAGACGAGATCTTATAGTTCCGTCATCCATTTCTTTATCTTGCTGAGAAGAGTTCGATTCCGCCAGACGTTTAGCAGCCCGTTGCGCGGCTCGTTTTGCCATGCGGGCCCACGTTGCTTCAAAAACTTCCACTTTCTTTAGTGAAGTCCCAATGCAATATTCCTGGCATGGGGCTGTTCTAAAATCACACTAACGGCACAGATGACATTGGGGGTGTGTATCACCGGGAGTCAACCTACTACCACACAAAACACAAACGGACATAATGTAAAAAGGTTACTACCTAAATAAGTCCAATGCTCATGCGTCGGGCCTAAACGAAAATATGAGGGTAAGACGGACAGCGTGCCTGGCGGCAGTTATACACAGTCTAGGGGAAGCGCTAGTATATAGGGTGATTCAACTAAAGTGTTACGAGCCGATAGCATGTGGATGGCTAATGAGAGAAATGCAATGATGGGTGTGATGGGGGGACGTTTACGCAAGAAAAAAGGAATGACCTTGAATTGATATTTCAGGATCATCCTCGTGCTATCTGCCAAACGAGATACGATACGGATAAAAAGTAAATTAGAAAGTTGGACGCAAGGAGACAATATGACCAACAAAAAA
>JAHWFP010083098.1:10902-32494 GCA_023313725.1 Lithobius niger
CACTACCGTGCAGCCAGCATGTTCAGAGTTAGCTTTTAAACATCATCGTAACTATTTTATTTATTATCCAATTTTGAATCTGTTTTTTTTGTTGTTGGTCATATTGTCTTCTGCCGTCCAACTTTCTAATTTACATTTTTGCCGTATTATATCTCGTTTGGAAGGTAGCATGAGGATGACCTTGAAATATCAATTCAAGGTCATTCCTTTTTGCTCGTGCAAACGTCCCCATCACGCCCATCATTGCATTTCTATCATTATTACTCTCTCATTAGCCATTCACGGGATATCGGCTCGTAACACTTTAGTTGGATCGCCCTGCATGATGGACCATTAGGGTTGACGTAAATTTATTTTGTGAGTAAGTACATAAGGTTTTTCTAAACGAAAGCTTAAATTACAAGTAAGTATTTTGGGACTAGCAGTAAAAATGTAATGTAGTAATTCGTCTAATATGTTATTAACCCCTTCCACGCTATGACGTATGCCGACGCCACAAGGCATCATAATGAAGTTCAGTGATGAAAAGCAGTTTCGTGAGGGTTCTTTCGAAACCGAGTGAAGCAAGAGGTTGCAAACCTGAATCGTGTCACTGACCTGTGCACAAGTAAAATGCCCTCTATGGCATACGTCGTGGAGTGGAAAGAATTATAAGGCACTCCGAAATCAAAATAAAAAATTATTTGGGTAATGACACTTAATGCTGCTTCGTTATGTTCATGTTACAGGTTGGCAAGCAAACGGTACACCTGAAATGGATTTGACACCAGTGAATGGCAAATTGACTCCTGACCTGGAAGCCACAAAAGTTGTCAATGGAGTGCCACGGACTAGTCTTTGATGGGCTATGTGCAGTAAAAGGATGCAGTAGTTTCCTTAAGCATCGTAATGTACAGTTTTATTTTGTGGGTGTTATTTATTACATTTTTGTGCAAAGTGTGTGTGAATACTGTGTTTATTTCTCTAACGTGATTGGAGTAAACAATTGCAGCTCTTGACTTTTAGAAATTCCTAGATTTACTAATACATTCATGTTTGACTTAGTTCTTCGATAGTTTTTAAAATAGCACTGTATACCATAACATCATCAGTTGAAGAGGTTTTTCAGGTGTGTTTTGTCGGGTAGGAAGCTCATGAATGTTAACTTTGTTATTCTACGTACAACAATACAACTCCAGAATGTCTGACCCTATTTCCATCGAATTTGGTACATAGAAACTTTGTATAAATTTATCAACGAAATCCAAATTTCATCAAAATCAAATCCAAACACTCCTGGACACAATTCAGGGTTAAAAATATATTTTGTTGCATTAACATAAAACATATAATTAAATTCCATAGAACTTAAGCCATACTTGGCTCGACTTTTTAGAGGATTACATATCCCTCGGTAGAAAAACTTAAAATCGGAAGGTTTCGTACATTCATGTGGACATTCTCAATGGCCATTTTCTCCACATTCAACCATGGGTTTGAAAGTGGCAATAGCGGCATTTCCCGTGCTGACTACCCACATATGATACTCCCTTTGGGACCAGATTACACAATAGTGCCTCATTACAATCACATCATAACTGGGGAATGTTATAAAATTTAAATCAATGCTGCTGCCGGTACTTCAATAGAACTTGCGCGTTGTTGTTTTGAGTCCATTGAATACCATAAGTGAACTGAGTGCTGTTTATTACTCCGTTGCTAGGATTATTCGAATTTATCACTCAGAGAAGACATTGACATTCAGAAAATACACAACAATCTCTTGTTGCAATAAAAGTATCACTGTTTAAACAATTTACAGTAAAACCTCGATTATCCGAACTAATTGGGAATGAAGAGTGTTCGGATAATCGAAAATTTGGATAATGCAATTGAGATGTAAAACAAAAGAGGAAAACTTTTTTCCTTACTCAGTTTAGCGTTTGTGAACTATGCTGATTTTATACGACCACTGAAAAGAAAATTTTGCCTGAAACCACTTCTGGAACATAAATAAAGCAAAGTCATTGCTTATTCCTTTTCTAAAAAACAGCCAATTTCTGAATATTTTGTAAAAATGGGAGTTCGGATAATCAGGGTGTTCAGATAATTGGGGTTCGGATAATTGAGGTTCTACTGTACAATTGTTTCCAAACCCCCCCCCCCCCAAAGTTTCCCTCCTTGTCAGTAAAGTACGGAGAAGGAATCAGTATTCGTGACGTCATTTACAACGGGACATTGCAGAAGTTGAGACAAGTGTGCTGAGGGGGAAGTGATAGAAATGTCTTTTCCCTAGCACAACTTTAGGTCAGATGCTACGAAAACAGTGCTCAGTTCATTTTGGTATGGTGATAATTACTTTAAGTAGGATTGGGCATTTAGTTAGAGCTGAGTAGTTAGTTTTATGGTTGAAGTTACGTAATTGAATAAGACCTTGTCCTTTGTTTGTACTTAATCCAACAAAAACCAGTGGACCAGTTTCGTTCCTTGTCTGTTCTGCAGACGTTAGTTGATCAAATGCTATTATGGTGCTATTTAAGTAGTGTCGGTTTGTGTGTGTGTGTGTTTGTGTCCATCTTTCATGCACCACTTGGTCAGGAATTGTGAAATTTTCCGTTTTGGGACAAGGTATGTGTGTGATTCGTTTGTAAAATGTCTTGTTAGAATGTATGTAGTACTCCACATAATCCAAAACAGATTGAGCGATGCTGTTTGCTTTAAGGAAATTGTCCGTTTTCTTGGCTATACAATGTATGGCTTAGTTTTGTGTGTGTGACAAATATTGACAAGCATCCTACAAATGGAAATGCCTTAATTTGTACATTCCTGTTTAATTGCCTTTTTGTGAGTTGTCAGTGCAATTTTTTTTTGGAACTGGTGTATTTTACAAGCTGTTATGAAAGGGGTTATTGAGGATAACACAATATGTAGTGCCTCACCGATTATAGTTGATTCAGTGCCTTCTAGAAATTGAACATTGCTTAATGTTGATGGTTTTTCAGTTAGCAGTTGATTTACTTACTTACCATTGGTTGTTCGCCACAGCTTTTAAATTCGGGAAAGGATTTCATTGCGGGAGTGTTCTTGGTTTTTTTATGAAATGAATCGGCCTAATTTAGGAAAGGATTTCTTTGGCGGGAGTGTTCTTGGTTTTTTAAGAAAATTAGTTGTTAAAATTCAACAACGTACATTTTAAGACTTCAATATTGTGGCGTGAAATGAAACTTCGCATTGGCTGTAAGTCTACTTACAGTATTTTAGTGTTTTAATCAATGTGAAATGTTCCTTCGGTATCTAGCTATTTATTTCACTCCTAAGTGCCTTTGACAAAAGTATTTAATGTAAGGTAACAAACTAAGCACATTGTTACCTAAGGAAAGTAAATAAGCAGTTAATATGAAAAATTCTTCTAGAACTTGCTCACAAACATTGGACATTCTTAAGATTCTACTGAGGCGCCATCTGTGATCCATTTTAACTTTTACCTTTGCAGCTTGCTGCTGATGGTGTACCATATTTTCATGCGGTAGTTCATGTTCATTACCTGAAGTATTAGTTGTAATATGAAAGTAACATCTTGAAGTACCTTATGTAAAGAAGGAAACATTCACATGAAGTTATGTAGTACAGGTTTTGCTATTGGTTTATTTCCGGCATTTATTTAAACTGTTTCGTGATGTAGTTCGGGACCCGTACTTCCCAACGATACTTTTCAATGGATTTTGCGAGCATTCATGTTGCGATCAATTCTGAATTGTATGGGGTGATTTGTGATGACGGCAATCCTAAGTAGTCAATTTTGTGTGGTGTAAAGACCTAAAAGAGGATATTTTGCACAGTTGTGCTGAGCACATCCAGTAAGACGGGGCCAAAAAAAAACCTCTTTAGATCTTTAATGTTACCGTGATTTTTTCAAGGCTTTTTTTTTGTTTAAACTGAACTCACAGTAAGCTATTAACAAATTATACTGGCTTATACTCTCCTAATACATAACAATGGGGAAAAAATTAATTCCACGTTGGTGCATTGTAGTATAGGTGCGACTCCTTGTTACAATTGAATTTTACCTATTTTTGTTAAGAGATGATTTTTGTGTGGTCCAAAAGTTCATTCTTAATTTTTAGGTTTCGAAATTATGCAAAGTTTGTGTGAAGATGCTTCTTTTTTGCGGTCACGCAGAGTTTTTGGCTTCAGGAAACGGCATCGCAAAATTGAAAGATATCACAAATTCACAGAAAGTATGGTTCATTTGTAGTACTTTCCTTGCTACAATATTTATATAACTGTTTTGCGAACAGCAGATGGCGCTACACTAGAATAGAATGATTGTCTTTTTAAATGTGTTTCGAATGTTAGTCATGCTGCGTTTAGGTCATGTTTTTGTTTGTATAACCATTATATCGTTTGATCTCTTATTGTGTACCTTCAATTCTGTAAATTTATAAACTTGATTGTGGCCTTAGAGAATGTCTGAAACTCGCGTGTTTGCACTTAGCTTGTCTTTTACTGCACTCGAAAAACGACCATGTAAGTCTTACCAATACTTAAAACTCGGGGTTTAAAAAAAATGTTAACTAATAATCAAGCTCCATGGTGATGTATGTACTTATGTGATTCCTGCCAAATTTTTTTGGTGCTTTGCTTTTTCATGACAAGGCTTAATGGCTGATAACGGATCTCCCCAGTTAGTTCGTCCCCTTCTTGCGTATTTCATGGTTTATCATGAATTCGCTCATTGATAAATGAAAGGACATAATGAAAAATGTATACAAAGTATTTTAAGTAACTTTAGTTGTTTTTTGGATCCTTTACCTACTATCGTAAATAATAAGCTAGTTTAATCATAATAAATATAGCAGTTGGTGGTTTAATAATATAATAATACAATTATATTCAGCATTTTTGTACTAAACTCGAGGCACAAAGCATAAAGCTTGTGAGTCACTGAATATGTGACATAGTCTAAGTTTAATGCATGATTTCATCAGTAAAACATTCAAAATATTGACAAAAAATGTACACTTTTTTTTTAATCATCATAAATATAGCAGCATTAGTACTTTACTTCAGCCAAAAGTATAAACAGGAGTATCATAGTGCTGTTAAACTTTAAGTTGGGTTATGGTAAAAAAAAAACTGCAACTTTATATTTTATATTGTTATGGTGGCTGTAGTAGTAGCTTCCTTATAAGTTGACCGTTTTACGCTAATAACAAGCTACAATATAAATAGGGGTCCAAATCCTCAATCTTTTATCACTGTTGATTGCCAAAGTATGATTTCACATAAATGAAAACCATGACTCATTTGAAACAGAAATTACATCTGCACAAGATGTCTGGTAACAGCGAAGTAATGAGCGTTGAGCATGTTTATTCAAATGATCTCTTTGAACATATCTTGGCCCCTACCATAATAGCGAGTTTCTTGGTTCGAGTTGCCAAGTTTCCCCCTCCCTTGCTAGAATTTGTGCTACTGTAAGAAGTCCACTGTAGTTAAAATTTGAACCAGTTCATTTATACAACCAGTAGATTGCTTCAAATGACTGTCGGTTCAATGAAATTAATGAAATGTGTTGTGGTATTGTTCTGCATTCTGAAACTGATATGTAAAGAATAATTTGATTCCCACAGGGTAAAAGGTACAGCAGGCAGAAAAGCAGTGCTGATTCTGTATACCTCATAATTAATATTCGTCAGGTCTTTCTCGATTGATCACTTGCCAGGCCTGTAAAGCTGCTTTATGGAGTAAGACTGAAGTGAGATGGGTACACATTTCACTATAATTTAAGTCCTGTTAACCCAATTTTATTTTACTAAAAAATAGGATTATCGTAAAGTGTTTACTTTTAAATTTTTATGTTATTTTTTCGATTTTATTTGTCACCCTATATTAGTAACTTTTATTGTAAAAAATATCAAATTTATTTTTGGCAACAGAGAAACTATTTCATTTGTGACGTTGACAAGAAGTGGTGGACAGTTTTCATTCTCATTTATGGAAGCATGCCCAATTCGGGAAATTTTTATGCACTACAAAATACTTTCACCCTATGAGGCACCTAAATAGTGCCGATTTTCATGTGATCTTTGCCCACTCAATTAAACCATTGGTTCATATATCTTAGAAGGTTACAATGCTGGTTTGATTCTGATTGAAATTTTGTTTTCAGTATACTGCCTAAGATTTAAAAGCTAGAGAGATTCACGTGATATGGTTCACCGCTAGATTACGTGGAGTCGGGAGGTCTTCGTCAGTTGTTCTTTGTGTATATGCTGAATTTACTTACTGCAAACAACTTTTATTAATAAGTTTCGTTCAGACTTGGTAATAAAACCTTACCACTAGTGGACCTTTCTTAAAATCCGTTGTATGTTTTAGATAAGTGGACAGAAGAAAAGGGCAAATGATATTTATTGTAATTATGTGTAAGTGTTACATTTTAAGTTGGTTGGTACTTTAGCTTTCATGTTTCCAAGCTGACATGAATATGGCTGCATTCAAAAAACTACATTACCGTACGTACAACTGCAATTATTGGTACGACTGACTGTTCCTCCAAATGGGTTAAGTGAGCATGCTTAACAAACAGGGACCATCTATGCACAGATTGCCTCTGAAGATTTCATCCACTTCTTAGCAGTCCAGACATACAGTTTTAAGTTAATAGCACAGTTTGTTCACAGAGGGCATAGTTGTTGCGTAAATATTGAATTTACAGTTTTTATGTTTCTGATAGTGAATTCATTTCGCTGCACCAAGCTGAACCGGAGCAGAAAACTGCGCTCCATTTAACCCAGAGTTCTAAAACTGGAATGCAGCACGAATGAAACGAAGTGCATGCCATGTCTTTTAATTCACTGATTCAAGCGTTCTATGGGCTACACAGTCTGCACTACGAACAGAGACCGAGTGGCAATTACACCAAGCTCCAGAGGGGACTAAAGTATCATTGCTGCAGTAACTTTCAATGTGGTTCCGTATATGCAAAATCGTGTGGTTTTAATAAGATCAAAGAATCCTTGTTTGAACTTTTATCGTTCAATGACAGTTAAACTTTTCTTTCGAACTCGTATTGAATGGACAGAGCTAAAATGGACACACTGTTTGTGTCTACTAGTTGGTTCATGAGAATAGAGAGGGTTCTCATGAGGAGTTCAATTCACGTTTCAGTCTATTTTCAGTACAATACATGGCAACCGATCCCTGCACTGCCTCTCATCACTAAGGGCAGCAAAGTGAATTTGCTATAACAAACTGTCAGATTGATACCCATGATGAACCATTCTGATTCCTTCCATATGGTTAGGTGTTGCCAAATCAACACCAAAAAAGTCAGCAGTACCAGGATTGTATGAAGTTCTGTTAGTAAGTAGCATTGGACCAGTTTTAACCCTGTTTCAGTGTGTGACGGATTCGTGCCAAACTTGGCCAACTTTTTATACTACAAAAGGCACCCACCTTACACAAAATTTTTAAAAGTATATACTTGGTTGGCAAATTCATTGGTGTATAGATGGGTCAAGTCTAGGATAGGGTCGAATTTTAGCTTATCACACATAACGTGACATGACATGACAAACTTTGCTGTACATGACAAAAAGGACTTACGTGCTTCCTTTTGTATAATTATCAAGTTCCTACTCAAACAAGAGCTCTCATTTACCTCTCAATTTGTTTTTTATATTCTGAATGCAGGTAAAGCAAAAAAAGTGTCAACTTGACATAATAAACATTAGCAAAATTGTATCTTGTCGTTATACTAACAGGTGAGCAGTTGATAACGGAGTAAAATTCAAACGTTACTGTTGCTCAATTATCGCTAACGTAAAAATAAATGAGACATTTTGTGGTCTAAAGTAGACTTGCTGTTTATAAATCGTAGTCACCAGCAATACCAACGTTAGGTCAATTAAGAGGGTTCACATGTACAGAATCTGACTTCTGATAAGGTGGGTGGGTGGGTGCGTGCGTGCGTGCGGATTGTTAGCATCAGAATATAACATTTTCAAGCTCAGAGGACGGTCCATAATTGTTGCGCCATGTAGGCAGCGCGTGGTCCAGTAGTGTTGTCAGTGGGAGTATCGGAATAGCCGTCATTTTAAAATGAGACACATGCAGCTCACGGTCTTAATGCTGTTGGGAGTTACTTATGGATATTTAAACTCCAGTAACACAGACTACCCGTTTAACAGTTAAAATTAAATTACATAATGCAAAGATATGAGAAAGACTAAATACAACAGAAAAGGTGTATCAAGAGTATTTCTACGTTGCATTTGTAACATTTTAAACTGCTATGTTTGACCAGTTTCTACGTTGCATTTGTAACATTTTAAACTGCTATATTTGACCAGAAGTGTTTACGTTAAGCCTTTAGCCGGTTATCTCCTTATTTGTGTTAAAACACGAGTAGCTTTGAGTAGGCGTTAGTGCCTTGTGTAGGTCTAATTTACAATCAAACCGCACAAAATAGTTGGTTAACTATGTTAACAAGTACTTGAATTATTCGTAATAATTCGTTCACAAGTGCCTGACGTGTTTGCTGTCGTGGCTGCACGTTTATTTTTCCTCAAGCTGTGGCCCACGTGGCATTTTATCTACGACGTGACATTGTCACTTAATGCAGCTATTTGGCCAAGTGAGGGAGATACAGAACGTGGAGTTGTAAGAACCCAATGGAATGGAATGTAACTGAATTAATGCACTAATCTGTGCAGAGCTGGACGTAAAGAAAAACAATTCTTAAAATAAGTGACACGAAAATATGTAGAGTGTGGTACTAACACAAATTATAAATATGTAGTTCATAGTGGTTGACTCTTATACTTTGCAGCATATGCAGCCCAAATTTATTTGAATAAAAAAATAGTATTATCCCTCTTCCTCCAGAAATATTGCTATTGTCCCCCCCCCCCCGTTGGGGGTTTATGGGGTTTTCTCCTCTTGTGAGAGAATAAAGGAGAATGTTGGTTTTGTTCCCCCCCCCCCCACCCCAAAATAATAAAATAAATAGGTGTGTCCAAGGACCTAAGCTGGCTGCTAAACTACCGTAATAACTTCATTTCATGTGAACATTTAATAATTTGTGGTGGCTAGCTATCTTATAAACCAATAGCAGAAGTCAAATTGTTGTGATGTGAACCTGCCCACTCAATCTATTTTGTAGCTACTATGTTATCTGTACAATGTCAATGTACAAAAACTTCAAAAATTTAACTACTGGGTGTTTGCAATTTGTGCCCAGTGCTCAGACGGGAAGAAAGCAAGTTAGATGAAATAACTATTAATGTGATGAAATAACTATTAAAAAACTAAGGAGAACAGTAGTGTTTTATAACTGAAAAAAAAAATGGAAAATTAAAACCAAGTCATTGTGGTTTAATTTAAAAAAAAAAACTTAGACACTAAACTTTGGCTTTGTACAATTTTTTTTTAATTACGAATTTACAAACGGAGCAAACCGTAAGAAATATTTTTAGATAACCGAATACCTAAAATCTGTAAATTGACGACTGTAATCACAGTAATGTTAAAAAGTCAGTTCAAAGTACGAAAATAAAATACTCTACCATCTACAAAGACCTTTGTTGAGTTTACCGTAGGTGGCAGTGTGTTTTGTTTTCATACTTTAAAAATGTCTGCAAAATTAAGGATAGAAATGCTCTTAGTTTTCTGTATTCTTTATATGAAAAGGGCTTTCTATGTGAAGGTTTTGCTGTTGTGCTTGTACTAAAATTTGTATTCCAGGATGTGTTAATTTGTTGTTTGTGTGTGCTGCTAGTGAGGTTTTATGTAGCCTTAAACACCTGCATTTGTTTCAGTTTCTGATACCTATTTAATTGTTATGTCATGGTTGATCACCATTACCCTTACCATTGTTATGTCATGGCCTTCGGGCAGGAGACCAGGAGTGGTTAATGCTCGTTAAACCTTTTGAAACCCTTTGATCACCATTATTGTTGTGTTGGAGCATTTTAATTTTAACCGGTTTGCATTGTAATGCCAGTTGTAAATGATTCACAAGTCCATATTCCCTGGCGTGTTGCAGTGCAATTTATACCTCTAATTTTGATTGGCTGCATATTCCATGTATGTAGAATTCCATGCAGTTTTATTTTTGCTTTGGCTTGGTTTACGTTTTTTTAAACTTTCCAGTTCAAACCGTAGTATAGGATGCATGGTCGTACACCCTCTCGCTGGCTCAGAGCAAAAACTTTGTGCCTTGAAAATGGTAGTTTCCGGAAATTCGGTTTTAGGTAACATTTAATCACCGTATTGATGTAAAATAACCAAATTGTGGGACAGATAGGGTTTAAGAGGAATTCAACTAATGGTTTCAAGTAACGTTATAAAATCTGCAGACACAAACTTGGTGAACTTCATTTTCACACAACCTATTTGACGTGGCATGTCGATTGTGGCGTGTAAAAGATCCTACGTATTTCTAATCATAATTGTCCCTTTCTGTTCTAAGAAACAGCAGTTAAATTGGACGGTAATTTGCCTCCCTTTTTTTTTTCATAGCATTACACTGAAGAGGAGTTGCATGCTGGTTCATTTATTAACGTGTTTAGAATTAAAGTCGTTGCACTTACGTTCTTGTCCTGAGCCAGGAGCCCTTTGTCTTAGTCTCTAGCATCTCATGCATTATTCAAGATTTGCTTAGCGTAATGCCAATCCTGGATATGGTCTTATGACCTTTTTTACCTGCAGTCTTAAGGGACATGTAAAACAGCCAATAATTTTTTAATCATACGTTTACTTAGTAAAAGTCTTTGTGTGTTTGATTTTACCGTTGCGTGGTGAATTGTGTTTGAGTAGTTTAACCGAATGATGTAACTGTGGAAATCCTTACATTTACCTTGTGGCACGGTTTAACGTCGCTATTTTTAACCAAATGTAATAATTCAAATACCGATGGAACGGATGATTTACTTCGGTTTTCGTTCATTATCACTTACTTCTTTTTAACGCAGTACCAAAAGTGTTCCAGTTACACCAAACTAGCAAATTTTCAAATGCTTATACTGGCATTCTTCCTCAGGTTTCATCATCGCATCATCATCATCGCATTCGGTGTGGTAGTAGGACAGTTGGTGCGTGTGCGTCTCATTGCCCAAGCCTGAGGAAGAATGCCAGTATAAGCATTCGAAAATTTGCTAGTTTGGTGTAACTGGAACACTTTTGGTACTGCGTTAAAAAGAAGTAAGTGATAACAAATGTAATAAAATAGTGAGCGAAAATTCTTGGGAGGGAATGCAGTAGAATCTTAATTATCCTAACTGGACCAAGGCTGGGGAATTCTGATAATCAAATAGTTTGCTCAATTCAATTTACCTGCAAAACGAAGAAATTCATCTTGTATTTGAGACCTGTGCTTTAACCAGCAAGAGGATTACACAATTTTGGATTTTAAAAAATCAAGATAAAACAAGCTCGAAAACTGTCAAATTTGTGAAATTATCGAGAATGTGTTAATAATTGCATAACCGAGGTATTCGGATAATCTAGGTTCTAGTGTAACTCTCAGTCAAAATGTCGCAAACTGCATTTCTTTCTCTCGTGCAGTTCAAACGATATTCAAAATATTCAGCGTGCCAACTTGTAATTAAAGATGTGCAAATACTGTTTGTTTTTTTTAGTGCAAGTTGGCCCTGTGCATTTCAAATAAGGCGACCCCTGCCATCGACATTGCAAAAATTTTGAGACCAGGCTAAAATTACCTAAAGTGCATCCTTTAGTTTTAGTATACCTTTAAACTGTAAACTAAACCGTAAACTGTAAACTAAAGTGTACCTTTAGGTTTAGACTTGGGTTGGTACCTTAGCCATAGGTGACGCAAATCTGGTCTTTTGAGCATAGTGTTGATCACTGAGGAATTGAAATTTTTTCACATGAGCCTCAGGCTGTTAGGGCTGTTAGAATAATTGTGGTTTTGTTGTATTGGACTGTATCTTGTAATCACTGATGTAAACAAGCTTGGAACATAGTTCACGATGTACCAAAGAATTGATGTTGCACCGTCCATGATCGAATCATTTTATAGTGACAATAAGGTGACCCTGAACCTATTTTCCAATTTTAAATGTTAAGGAATAAAATGAATTGTTTTATCAATAGGATGTAGGCCTATTTTATTTTCGAACAAAGCTGTGCAGCCCATCGGACCTAGGCGTATGATGTTCTGTCACTACCATCTCGAGAATACTAACCAACGGCAGTTCATTCCACGATTTGTTCACATGAGGGATGTTTTTAAAGTAAGCGGCTAAGCGAGGCAAGCTTTCCCGTTATTTAATTAAAGCCGCTTGCCGCTGAGAAACTTTTCCGTCGTTTTTAAAGTCAGCGGCTTGGCGATAAATCTACACGATATGTGCGTGATAAGTACGATATTGATAGCTGCCAGCAGCTCAATTGCTCAGTCTTTACTCTCATAATCTTAAACGCTACTAATAATGCGATAAACAGAGAAAAGAGATATAACTGATTTTGTTACTGTCGGCCATGTTTGTGCTTAGTAAGCTTCAAATAACGTCGTTTTTAATCTCTGCTTGAAAATGGGAAAAGCGAAGGAAGCCGAGACCAAGCAAACTCAGCGCTCAGCAAGCAAGCCGCTGACTTTAAAAACATCCCTATGCCTGTTGCCTGCCTTCTTTAGGCCACAAAAATTAAATAAATGGTTCTCCAAAGTAGAACTAAGAGAAAAAAATGATGCAGGCATGGCTAGTTCTTATTCAAAATTTTTAAAGATTATTAATGCTTCAATGCTCAAAACAATATAAACACAAATTCATTGGCTCACCACGGTGTGGCACTCTACCGATTCCTAGTAGGCGCTTTTACACTCAACCTTCACAATCGTTTGAGCTTTTTCCAAGTGTTTTTCTGCTTAGTTTCTACGAAATGGCCGCTTAATTTATTTCAGCTCTATGTCCATCGATAGAATCCATGCATGCACCGAAAAACCCCTGGTGACAAACATGCTTTTATGCCGAAAGTGTAGAAATTGCCATTTTCTCAACGAACGTTGTGCAGAACACAAGCAGGATGGACACTGCGTAAGTATGCAAAAACCGGTAAATGGCGAAGACATATTCAGAAATAAAAAAATTGGAAACTTTTAGTCACCTTTGTATGCTGCATCTAAGATCTAAAATTTTCAAGGAAGTAAACTCCTAAGTAGACTGTAGATGCAACATACTTGAAGATGATAAGAGTGTTTCCAATTTTTGTAACAGGCAATTTTGTTAAGACCATCTTGCGCGTGTGGCAAAAAACCGTTCTTCGGGCCACTTCCGAGGCACGCAGAGTTCCTAATTGACCTTCTTCGATAGACGTAAGTCAGTCTGACCTTGTTGGTGATTCGTCCCCGTATGCTCAGAATTCCCCTTCTTTGTACTTGAATTGCCGCCTCCTTTGAGTGATCAACACTTCATTCTCGAGCGCGAGTCTCTTACGCCGTCAGTTTTATCTTCAAAATAACCAAATCCAGACTTGGGAAGTTCCTGCAGGTGTTAAAAACTTTGTCAGTGTGACCCTTGGGAAAATTTTAGGTGAACGGCCCTTGAGGATAATTTACCAGATTCGGTTCGCCCAATTGTGAAACAAACTATGGCCGAGGTCAAGATGGCAAGCCATTAAGCCTATCGCTCCCTCGGGTACGCGTGCTACACACCTTATCACATTCTGGTTCAAGTGTTCGTGGTGCTACAGCCATTTCAACTGCTTCGGCTATAAAGTGGCCAATTTTGACAAGTGGAACCAAAATTAAGAACCGAAAATACCGGCAACTGGCTATTACAGTGGTAGTATTCTGACATCATAAAAGGGGAAAAAAAACACATTACCACAAAAGAATAACAATCTTCATAGTTCTGCTGACTTCAACTTAAATTTTCGGTGGATTAGCCGACCACCTTCATTACAGGTCCGCACGCAAAACACGTAGCGAAGTCGTTCATTTTCAACCACACGCGTGTGGCAGGTCACCACTGATCTGTATAGGTCGCTGCATCTGGACACTCCACTGCTGGTTGGAGGCCAGGTTGGGGCGAACTAATCTGTCAATTGCTTTGTAAGTTGCACTAACAATGTTCATAAAAGGAACTCCCTGTTTCTGCAAAAGCTTCATGGCCAACAACTCCATAGTCATCAAGTGGGGTTCGTTGCGGGAGTTAGATTTAAGTAGCACAGAGGTTTCACTCTAAGATAAGGCATAATTGGAGTTCTTGTGGTGCAATGTACGAGATTGACACACTAATTCACCCCCAGCTGGCCTCCAAACGCCACCAGCAGTGGAGCATCCACATGCAGTGACCTATAATAATAATAATATTTGTAGCAATTGCAACAGGTCTGGCAAGGACCCTAGGAAAGATCACTGACAGCCAGCCGAAATTATAAAAAGGCAATTACATAAAGTGATAAAAGTATGGCCAGGGGAAGGTAAGAGAATAGGTATGGGGAACACGAATGCCTTACCACCACGGTTAGACCTGCCAGGGACTCTATGGTCCCCGACGGCATCGCCAAACGTGGTGGACAAGGGAGAGGTAAAAAAAAGGCCCCAAAAAAATAGAAAAGCTGATAAAAAAAAATGGAGAGGTTAAAAACATCGTTATGTAAATCAAAGTATGGTTATGGTATAATCTAAAACAATGCATCCCCAAAATGGGAATTGTCACCACCATAAAATAAATAATTTAGAATTAAAATGCACGTAGGGCGTAGGAAAAAGCATGTTAGAATAAGCCGCAAAGTTTAAGCCCAAGTAAAAAGTGGAATAAGGTCTTAGGGTCTTAGTGGATAGCTCTCCGGGCGGCGAAGAAAGGGACGGAAATTTATAGCCTTAAGCCGCGTTTTGAAAGAAGTGAGAGACTGGGTAGAAACTGTCTCATTATCGAGAGAGTTCCAGACTGGCACAACTCGTAAAGCAAAAAAGGATTTCCTGGAATCAAGTCGAAATTTGGGTGCAACAAGCTTTAAACGGTTATCACGAGTCTGGGTCACCGAACTGGGAGAAAACAATGTATAATTTTAAAAGTTAGGATTAGGTCAGCCTTTAAACGTCTACATTCCAGGGATTCCAATCCAAGATCATGAAGTCTTCGACTGTATTGCAATGTACGCATGCCCGGTAGCGACTTCGTATGCCTCCTCTGAACGGATTCAAGACGGTCAATGTCCTTGAGGAGGTAGGGAGACCAGACCTGACTCGCATACTCCAGCAATGGTCAGACAGACTTTGTATGCCCAAAGCCCAGTGTAAAGGTTCCCAGAGTTAAAGCATCGACGGACCATAGCAGATCTGCGATTGGCCGTTGCTGCAATAGTTTTGCAATGTGAGGAAAATTTGAGATCCGGCTGAAACCAAACGCCAAGATCCCTGAAGCTGGTAAAGATTTCCTTGAGTATTGAATTACCGAGAAAATAATTTAGCCCGCTAGTGGATTTACCGATCGAAACGCAGTGGCATTTGTCACAAAAAATTGGAGCTGCCATTTGAGTGACCAATTGTAAATTGAGTTGATACTACGCTGCAAATTCAAGGTATCATGAGATAAAATGACCGGGGAGTGGAGTTTTAGGTCATCAGCAAACTTCTCTTGAGAAACATTACTTTCATTGATGGTCAGATCATTTAGACTAGGAAACAGGCTTTGGGCCTATTGTAGGCGGAGCGAACAGACCTTTATTTTAAATTTATATTTAGTGTTTATTTTAATGACCGTACCAGATTTGTTAATGCTCCTTAAAAATCTAGGAGAAATGCTCATTCGGCTGAGTTTGGGCTATTTACCTTTTGGTGTGACGTACTGTTGTTATTTGCAGGCCTTTGTCTTATTTTAGCTTTATTTTCAAATAGGCCAAAGCTAACTTACTTATAATTTATTAATATTATATTAATAGGCTTTCGTTTGCTCCATCATTTAGTGTCTGTTTAGCTTTTTTCCACATCTGACACTAAATTAATACAGATGCAAACCTATTTACGTTGCCTTTTGGATTTATATGTCAAACTGCCTGAGCAAGCAATCGAACCTACGACCTTTGAAACCAGAGACCGAGGTCTCTTCCAAAGGTTGTGGGTTGGATTCCCCGCTCAGGCAGTCTGTCATATAAGTCGAAAAGGCAACGTAAATAGGTTTGCTTCTGTATTAAATTGACTCGAGCCTTTGGCTTTCAGTCCTGTGTTCCGATACTAAAGATGTGAGCCATCGCTGCCGATAAAAATAAAACGACACGTTTGTCATGGCTGCTTGGACTGCCACGCAAAGTGCCTTCCCTAGATTACAAAATGTTAATAATAAAGCATTTAACTGTAAGCCAAACAATCGTCTGATAGTTTTTAATAATATTAAAAACAATTCAGCAGGTTGGCAATGCTGCCGCTGGCCTAACACTAGTCTTGACAACGCCACCAACGAAAATATTGATGCGCACACCTCTATCACGCACGGCGCCAGCGATCTTAAAACCACATTATAATCCATCAGTAACGATTACAATATTGTAGGTCAAAAAGTGTTCGCTCTGGCCTTTAGGCCTAATATTTAGTCGTCATTTTTATTTCGTAAGTAGCAGCTGCGTTTGAGATTAGGCCCATTTATTAATGCACCACGATTTCGAGCCCACACGTTGCCATGACAACGAGGAATATTTAAACTATTAGATACATGCATGTTGTTGTTTGAATATTTAAACTATTAGAAACATGCATGTTGTTGCTGTGTTTAAATACGTTGTCCGATGTATAGTTCTGTTTTATACAATCGTCTGATAGTTTTTAATAATATTAAAAACAATTCAGCAGGTTGGCAATGCTGCCGCTGGCCTAACACTAGTCTTGACAACGCCACCAACGAAAATATTGATGCGCTTCGTCGTGATTCCCATCGCTAGTGTAAATACCAGTTTCGTTGCCATGCTGAAGGTAATCCCTCCAAGCATTCGTTTTTTTCAAATGATGCCGAGGTGTATCGTACTGGAATCCTTTTGGTTTTTTTGTTTGCGTTTCTTCTTGTAGTGGTTGAATGCAAGGGACAAATGTTATTATTTCATTGAATTACGTCGAAAAAGGTTATCAGCTAGAAAGAAGAAACGAAAATTTAATTTTGCGCGTTTTTTTTAATTCACTTGGCTTTCACCAGCAAGGTGTATGCGTCGTCGGAATTCCTTAACTATTCACGATTCCAAATTTAAAATGGTGAGTGTTACAAAAAAATTAGAAAATTTATTTCTCCCGTAATAATTGTTCGATTTACGTCAAATGTTGGCTCAGCAATACTGTTTGGGGTATCGAGCGTCGTTTGGGCTCCACCCAGACTGAAAATGTGCAACCAACGGACCAACCAACCAACATTTTGCAATTTGGTGTCAGTTATAGGCTACGCTTCCCTCGCTCGCTCCGCCAATAAAGAATGAAGAGTAGGGGACCAAGGACAAAGCCCTGGGGGACCCCACTAATTAAGGCCGTAGGCAAGGAGAACTCTCCCTCAACAATAACACGTTGGGAGCGTCCCGTGATAAAGACAGAAATCCACGATAATAAATTTTCCTGGAATCCAAGCTGATGCAGTTTAAACAGTAGTTTGGAATAGACAACGGACTCAGAGATACTTATTTTATCTATAAGATAAGTGGTGGCCTGCCTCACGCACGTGGTTCAAAATGGATGCCGTCACTATGTGATGTGAAGGGAGTTTGTGTGGTTTTACGTGTGGACTATGATGAAGGTGGTCGACTAATCCACTGAAAATTTAAGTAGAACTCAGCAGAACTATAAAAATTGTTCTCCCTTTGTGGCAATGTGTGTTTTTTCCCGATTTTATAACGTAAGAAATCTTTGCTTGCTACGACCATTCAGTTTAATCTAGCGGCTAAGGTCAACAATCGTGCACTTCCGGAAAAAAGCGTGAAATTTTAATAACTTACTAGCGGAGTCGCTCACTTCGCTCGCTCATTCCGCGTCGTCTCGCTGCGCTCGAGGAGCTTTCATTCTGCAACTCTTATTTTATGCTGCTCACAGACATTCCACATCTAAAACGATCAAGCATATGATCAGAGTGCAGTACGCGTTTTTTGCAAAGCTTCAGTTTATAAACAAATTCACTAAGCACAAGACGGATTCGCCGTTAGGAAACTGCAAATTCCGCCGTGCGGCTAAACTGCAAATGAGCCAGGAGGCGAGACACGCGATTTCTACCCCAGTCGGCCTTGGCTTGAAGAATACGCTCGAGGAGCTTTCACGCTAAAACTTTCACACTGCTGACAGACATTCCACATCTAAAACAATTAAGAAATAATCAGAATGTGGTAACAGTTTTTCTTAAAGCTTCAATTCGTAAACAAACGATATGGTAACCATAAATACTCCAATGGTTTGGCCACCTAATAGATACATGCGCCTCTTGGTCAGATTGTCAGCCATAATACCACTGACAACAGTACTGGACTACGCGTGCTCGTGGAGCAACAATCGTGAACCATCCTCATCCAACCCGATTCCCGTTGTGTACTGAATGCAGCGTAATAGAAGTGTCCCAAGTTGTATCTTATCTTTCTACGCAGTCTCTTGTCACAAGGTCGTCTGGGAGTGAGGATGTGGGTTTCGTTTCCTGGTTCCAGGCCACTTAATTCAACATCGCGGAATCTTATTTTACCATAGCCTCGATAAAAGCATTTTCTTTCTGGCACATGCATGAACTGGCCTTGAGCCAGGAGATGAGACACGCGATTTGTAGCCCAGTCAGCCTTGGCTTGAAGAAGCCAGTCCTTTTCCGCTACGCGATTGAGCCAGGAGGCGAAGCATGGAATTTGTATCGAGTCGACCTAGGCTTGAAGAAGCCATCCCCTTTCTGGCCTTCACCTAAACTGACAATGAGCCAGGAGGAGAGACACGCGATTTCTTCCCCAATCTGCCTTGGCTTGAAGAAGCCTTATCCATCCCCGCAGCAAGGCAGTTTCAACGCTGTAGCACGCGAGTTGCTGCATGTTTGAATTAAACATGCTTGGTAATTTTATTGTGCATACTCCTTTGTGCCGCTCTTGGTATATATTATTTTTTTATTAAAATAAATGATGCAGACTTTACACATGTTTCCTTGTTTCACAAATTCTAAGAATTTTTACTTAAAAGCCATTTCCTTAACCGCTATGTGTGACGCTTTGGTACAGCAACCACATGTCGCCTATAATTTTTTGACTAATATAAAAGAATTCGTGCAAGGCGAAATCGTACCTAAAAACTATTCGTGTTTACTACAATTAGGCTGGACTATTGCTGAGTAGAGCACCAGCTAATAGCACACTATTGAACGAATGTCAAGGTTTTACAAATGCAAACGTGGAAATATTTTTTTACCTTCCTACATCCGAAGTCATTCTACACGCAGCACGAAATCGTACCCGGATATGCGTGTTTACCACAATTACGCTGGACTGTTGAGTAGAGCACCAGCTTATGGCATGATACTGATCGAATGTCGGATGTTTTACAAATGCAAACGTAGAAATATTTCTAACACCCTTTTCTGTTATCAATATAGTTTGTTCAAGTAGGCCTAATTTGCATTTAGCATTTAATCTTTTCGCACCTTTACGTAATTTCATTTAAATTTACGGCCGAATTGGGAGTTTGAATTTGAAATACCCAAAATACAACTCCTAACAGTCGTCCCATGAGTGAGCTGCACGTGCCTCATTCTTGAATGACAGCTATTCGGATTGCAGGCCATAACCCCACCGACAACAATACTGGACCACGCGCCGCCTATGTGGCACAACAATTGTGGACCATCCTCTCGGCAGGAAACTAACAATCAACTTCGAAAAATTTGTTTCAACAATGGTCCAAAGGGTTTTTTTTCATTTTTTTTTTTAGGGCAAAACTTTTACCTAGAACTACGAAAATACGCCTAAACGATATCCGGAGTAATTTCCTGTCTTTCGAGACCTTTATCACATTTCTAGCCTTCCTACTTCCGGAGAAGACGTATATATAAACAAACAAACCAACCAACCAACCAACCGACCGTAAGTTTTTAATGGTTATGATTTAATAGATCAAGAACAACGTTTTTGGATATGGTGCCCACTTCCGGCACTTCCAGTTTAGCATCATGACGTCAAAGATGGCCGCCACATGATTTAACCCTAAAATGTGTATTTATCTCGGTAACCAATTAACCGATTTTAATTTGTTATAGCTCGTTGGAAAGATAAAATTATAACTAAACAAAAATGTCACTCACACAGGTTAAGCGGTACGGCCTCTGGAATGCGACATTGCGTGAAATGTTGGAAAAACACGAAATATAACTATTTGAACCTTAAACTGCAGTTTTTTTTCCTTGAGCATTATGTGTATTGTATTTAAAACATTACGTTGACATCGAAACATATGCACATCCTCTTTTAAAATAATACAATGGAATCAACAAAAATTTTAAAACTCAACTGTTTGTCGATTAGAATGCACGTCAGGTTGTCGCTGCTAGTCAAATCCCATACCAGAACTTGACGACTAACCCAGAATGGATATGCTTATGAATGGGAATGCTGAAAGGTGGGGTAGTGATTTTCGTGTTCAAAATGCTCTTGCGAGTCCTCTTAATAGCCCGAAATGGACATGCTTAGGACTTTCTGAAAGATGGGGATCTATTCTTTCCATCAATCGTAACCGAAATTGTTTAAATTAGACAGGGACCGTCTTATGACCATTTAAAGGTGAAGAGGTCATGGCATAGCAGTGGATGCATGTAGTGATTTTCGAATTCGAAATGCTCTTGCGAGCCCTGTAATAGCACGAAATGGACATGATTAGGATTTTCTAACGGGGGGGGGGGGGAACCTATTCTTTCCATTAATCCTAACCGAAAATATTTAATTTTCATACGGAGCATCCTATTCTTATTTAAAGGTGATAAGGTAATGGCGTATCTGCGAAAGCGTATGGTGTCTTCAAATTTGAAATGTTCTTGCGAACCGTGTAATAGCCCAAAATGGACATAATTAAGGCTTTCTGAAAGGGGGGGAATCTATTCTTTTCATTAATCCTAACCGAAGTTTCTTAGCTTCAATACAAAAACAAATATGAGCGTTACACTGGCACTCTGAAATTGAAACTAGCCACTACACCAATTACAGCTACACCTTTAAACGGGCATAGAACAGTCCCTATCTAAGCTAAACAATTTCGGTTAAGATTGTTGGAACGAATAGATCCCCATCTTTCAGAATATCCTAAGCATGTCCATTTCGGGCTATTAAAAGGCTCACAAGAGCACTTTGAAGAGCACATTTACCCTTTAAAAGAGGTTAGGATGGTTCCTGTACAAGTTAAACAATTTCTGTTAGGATTGGTAGAAAGAATAGATCCCCACCTTTCAGAAAATCTTAAGAACGTCCATTTTGGGCTATTAGACGACTCGCTAGAGCATTCTGAACTCGAAAATCGCTATTTGAAATAAGGAAAATTTGTGCAAATTAAAGGTGAAACGATTGATGTCAGGGTTCAAGGGTTGATTTTACGTGAAAGATGTATATCACCTTTCCTGTAAAGAATTGTGTGCTGAACGTTTTTTCCTCACTTTATACTTTTGATTTGTTG
>JAHWFP010083098.1:44254-59481 GCA_023313725.1 Lithobius niger
TTTCGCCGAATCGTCGTGATGCTTTTTCGGGTGTTGGTCAACCATTTGCCAGCTATTCGCCGATTTGCCATTGAAACGTCAATTTTGCCAGTAAATTGTAAAAGCGGAATCACCAAACCGCTCCGTTGTTTGTTCAAGATGCGTCTGTACACAGTGTAACACTTTATTCAGGATGTTCATCCGCTAGTTTCTAGACAGATTCGCCTCGTCAAGGATTCGGCTCTTCACCCTTCTGCAGCCTCATAGGAGAGTGTTTCATTACGAACATTCTTTTGTCGATCCAGTCTCTCTCTCTCTCACCTCTTTCCACTCGCCAAATTCCTGCCTTAAATCGATCTTCTACCGAAACTCCCGACCAGGATGAAGAAATAGAATCCACTGAAGCAATTCTTTTCATGGCATCTTTTCTAGCTAAATGAATTTCGTCAAATTTATTCCACGTATAAGAATTCTAGGATTTCGTCTTCCAAGGTTTCACGTGATGAAACAAAGGCAGCACAGCATGTGGTCGTCACGCTGCATTAGATTATCATGGTTGTCTTCCCCCAGGCCCTTGCCATAACACTAACCTGCAGCCAGATCCCGTATCTAAGTAAAAGCCCCCAGGCTACTTCTTGGAGAGACTGAGATGAGGAAACATGTCTTCCGAACGCACTTGTTTTTTGGTCGTATGTTAATCGCAGTAAATCAATTTAATCATTAACCATCGTCATCTCAGTGCATTCAATTTGTGATGTCCCAGATCCGGGCACCGGCGGGGGCATCAGAATTTTGGTGCCCGAACGGGGACGAAAATCAGGAAGAAATTTTTCAAGCAGTTCTTAGTGGTAGCGTCAGATCCAACTCGATTTTTCAAAGCAATCTAAACCGGAAGTTCGATGATCGTAGGTTGCATTAGCAATACCGACTCCAGTTCTTGCAGTAACGTGGATTTACTTTGTAATTCATGGCGGAAGACGATTTTGGAGCAATAACTCGAGTTTTAGCATAATTGCATCAAACTTAACAGTTTAGGCGTACTAACGCGAGTTTTGAGTTATCTAATCCGAATTTTATTGCTTTATGGGTCACGATTTCTGAAGAGATGCACGATTCGCAAATATCGATCGCTCCTCATGCTGCTGCAAGTTGTGAGAATTTGACGACAGAGGGCGACACCTTACCGCTAACATCGCGTCGCACGCAAGCTCAAGAAGAATGAATCAATAATCCGAGAATATCGGCATCAGAACAACATTTTGATTGGACTGCATTATTTAAAACGATTATTGCCACGGGAGTCTTGTACCATTGCGCAGCTTAGCGAGTGTTGCATCAACATATTTGTTTCATATTTGTTTTTTTGTTTCAAAAACTGCTGCGTCATCAAAAGTAAAAAAAAAAATCAAATGGAGTTTTGCAAGTTGACGAAATTTGTTTCGGGCCGGAAACTTCCAAAAATACGGGTTCATTTTCTGATTAGGGTGCCAATTTCCTGCCAGTCATGAACACCATTGAGTAGAGCGGTAGCGGCGGCCGCATTTCTTGGTCTTAAGAGTTAGGCGATCGCTATCACTTCCGCTTGAATCGTCGTTACCACAGCTATTATTACATTCAAAATCACTTATCTGTGCTTGAACTATCGATAATAAAATCGTCATCATCCGATCCACCAAAATGTCCCATAAATTGCGTAGAATTGGCATCCGAATCGTTCTCTGCATCACTCGCGGGAGACACGATGGCGGCATCCATTTTGGCTTTCTTCTGCACCTTCGCCGGCCTTTAGAAAAAAATTTGGTGATGTCATAGACAGCTAGCTGTCCCACTGGCTGCTGAATTTGGCGCGAAAAAGGTTGCCAAGGCTTGCTCCCGCTCTATGTTGGATGCTTTGGCAGTGTTGCCTAGCAACAATGCTTCAAACTGAGCGAATGACATATCGTTCCTCCGACGTTTTCTGCGCCATTTTTGAGCAACGATATATCGTAGCTCGGACTCGAAAGGGATAAAATTCGTCTGAAGTGCTTGAATTTCTGTTTGAAATGACTGGAGGGGAGATACAGACTCGGATGTGGGAAACTAGTGAAGTAATTTGGGCCAGAACGTTCAGGATGGGGTCAACATTACACACAAAATTCACCGAATGGGGCGTTGCGATACTGAGGATACAGGCAGATAAAACGGAATTACTGATTCGTTTGACGGAGGTATTTTTTGGTCAGTCTATGCCACGTGCGTAAAATGCCTTTTAACTTTAAATTCAGAATGGGTCATACGTATTTTACAGTGGTTTGGGACAAAGTGACTTGGTGAGCGCACACTTTGCTGTCCACGAACTTGGGAGCATTTTCGATGGTTTGATTACACACATTTAGAAAAGCAAAAACACCCGATCAACTTGATCGAGTACTCAAAACTACTGTGAGGGTTGGGTGGCTATGCTGCTGGTTACTGAGCAATGACGCCATTCGGTGGTGAGCTAATGAAGCTTCTTAAAAGTGAATTTTTAAGTTTTGAGCCTGGAGTATTAAGGATAAACAATAATTAGCTTATAACTAAAGGGATGTATTTGCATGTGTTAGTGAAAATGTCATTTATGCACTGGACCTCATGCCAACGTTAAACTTCTTGTAGCAAGAGACGCCTGCATCATTCGTATAGAAACCATGATTTTGCAATTCTTGAACGAACACCGGCAACCACCACCAGGATATCACTGTCGATGGTCGGTTATGTGCCTACCATGATTTTTACGGGTAACTGGGAATAATATTAAGAACATGTTAAAGAAATGTAAACAAGTTATAGCCAAAACCAATAAAAAGAAAAGAAAAACCAGTTTAATGACGTCCGGGAATGTATGATTATTACCAACTCAAGTTATTTCTTGATCAGAAAAGTAAATCTTTATAAAATTTTAAATTTTTCGTATTTTTTTGCGCACAAGTTTACGAATAATTTAGGTTAGCATGATCAACATCGCCATACAAAACCTACAAGACGAGGTAATTTTTGTTTTATGTTCGTTTTGCACCAAACATCATTAGTCACAACCCTTAGGCACTGCAGTGGTTTAATCGTCCTTCTTCGTAAAGCTGCTGGCTGGGCTATCACCTTTACCAATTTCCCTTTCAGCTAAAGTTGGAATGTCGTCATTTTCGCTCAAGTCGGGGCTTTTCTCTTCAACTACATCCTTTAAATTGTTAAAATGTCTGAATCTGTTGGCAGTGTTACGTTCAATGAATCGCTTGAAGCGAGCTTTTAACGTCAATTTCTCTCTCAACTTTTGAGGAATAACCATTGAAGTAGTAATTATATTACCAAGAAACAACATGAAAAATCCAGTACTTAAGAATGGTACCTGTAACAAACAATACATAGTAATTAAACGGTATTTCAGCTAACAGCCCTACATAACTTATTGCAATGATACACATAAAAGCTGCACTCTAAGGCTCGGCTGATACCAACTTTGACCGATCCGATTCGGTCCAATCCTACATCACCGATACAGATACTTCAGTGCATTACTTCCAGTAAAGGTAATGTTTCTTCCATATTCAGAAACAAAATTTGATGAAAAATTCCGAATCTCAAAGCAAGCATCTTGCAGTAAAGTGCGTTTTTGGGAACCTGTTTTTAGATTTTGTTAAATAATTTGAGAACGTCTGATGCTATCGTTCTGAAATTAGCACCATTGGAAAGCTCTCGATAAAGCGGTTAAAAGGGTGTATTGGAACATCAAAAACAGAAAATTTTTGACGAAGATATCGCAAAAACCGATATTGACCTAAACAGTTAGCCGATGCCAATATCGGTATCGGCCGAGCCTTACTGCACTCCTGATAAACTGCACAAAAAAAACAATTATTCACCAATCCTCTGCCCTGGATGGAAAAAGTTTTTAGCCATAAAATACTAACCCAATTATACTTTTGCAATGTATGAAAAGAAACTTTCAGACATTTAAAACCCGTCCTTTAATCGCCTCAGAGTACCCTGACCTAGCTGGATTTCGCCACCTTTTAGTGCCATAGTTGGATTGGGGGCCATGTTGTGTTAGGTGCACTGTCAGTGACAACAGTGAGGGAAGACAGGGTTGCAAATTGGGTAGGTATTCTAAGGATAAAAACATTTTTCATCCAGGACAGGAATGGAAAAATAATTGTTTTTATTCTAGCATACCGTACCAATTAACTTTTCATTGGTTGAGACTCGACAATAAGATGGTGGGCAGTTGCCGTCATTACCTCCCGGGTGTTTGGTGGTTGTCTTGGGGTGCTTGAATCTTTTGGTTTACTGCGAGAGGTCCAAGTGAAGACAAAGCAGCCGTTAAGTCTGTCTTGAGAGGGCGACATGGTGTTGTCTCACATTTTCACAAGGCAGTCTGAAGGATTTCTTCACGGGAAACTTGATCATTGGCAGCTCTTCTGACATTGTCAGAAGTAGTTGATTCATCTGAATTTTCTTAAGCGAATCCAGTGAAAGAGCGGGTCCAGGAGGCTATCGTGCCTAAGAGCAGCTTGTCCTGTACTGGATCTGTAGGGAAGGAATACGTCCTTATTATGCCTATTCTCCACTTCGGATCCTTGGTAGTATATAGGTAGAAGCTTAGTGCTCCGACAGGGTTCTCTTCATCCCCTGATAGGGAATCCAGCGCTGGAATCGTGAAGAACTTTTAATGCTTCGGTGGATGCTTGGATCTTTGCTCTGATGACACTTTGAGGCAGATAACTCCCCTAGCAGCAGCTTGGTCCGAAGCACAGGTCAGCTTCATACACAATGAGGGCATAAAATGGACTGCAAAGTTTCTCTCCAGAGTTAGTTTACAAGTTCAAGCTAATTGAATGTTCACTCTGTTGTTGTACAGCTAATTTTTAACAAACAATACGCCTCACTTAATAAAACTGTGGGCAACAACACGTTTGTCTTCTTCAGGTTTTTCCTTTAAGCTAGGTTTACTTTCACATTGGTTTTCCTTCATAGCTGTTGCGTTTGGCACAGTTGCTCTCTGCCACTGATCTGTATTAGGCCTGCTGGGAGGAAGAGTTGGCCTTGACTTTCCATTTTCCACCGACATCCACATCCAGACTACAACATCAGCAAAAAGCGGGCAGGTCTCACATACCTCCACAACTACAGTAACAAACTTCAAAGAATCCTAGCCAAAAATAATTTTTCCACCAACCTCAAGAGCTACAAAAATCTGAAAAAGTTGCTCGTCTCCAAATTGAATGGTAACGCGACACAAGAGAAGCATGCGATAGACACGCAATCACCCCACCAATCTAAATGCCAGACAGGTGAACGCCACACCAGGGCATATATACAACACCCACAGCAAGGCCACGACCAGAATACAAAACTCAGAACTGAAAATCACCAGAGCAATCCCTCCTCGTTCACTAACAAGAGAAGAGATAGCAGCTGGGTGCCCCAAATCGCACAGTGCTGTCTATGCAGTGCCATGCAGTAAGTGTACGGCCATTTACGTGGCAGAAACACACACCGAGATCCTTACACGAGTCCTGGACCATGTTACTGCAACAAACACGGGAGATGACAGATATGGAAACGCAATGCACCACTCTGAATTATAGCCCAGTCATTTTAGGTTAGATTTAGCTAAAACATGGGATTAATTCAAAGAAAGCTACAAGTTGGCACATAAGTAGCTACCAGTGCGGTATGAAACGTACTAAAAATTCCCTGGGCTACGACGCTCGCTTCCTCCTGTACACTGGAAAATGGCCGTAACACGTCATCCATAGATGTAGTAGGGTGGCTATAGAGTTGAATTGTTCACTTCCTGTGAAAAGCATGAAATTTGGTATGGATGCACATAAGGGTTAACGGTAAAAAATAGCTATGATAGCAAGTTCAATCCCCCTCCCCTTGAGGGGGAGAGGGGGGGATTCCCCCCTCATCCAGAACTTACTCCTTAGCCGTCAAAAAAATTAAAAGCATAATGTGAAGCAAAAACGTTCAGCACACAATTCTGAAAAAATATAGAGGTGATAAACATCTTTTACGTAAAAACAACTCTTGAAACCCAAAGTCTTATTCAAAGTATATCGCCCTTAAATTGCAGGAATGCTCTTTTTGTCACTTGGTTATAACCCATAACCGCCTAGATACGAACGTACTCCTTCAACAGCGAAAAACTAAGTCCCAGCGCGAGCTTTGTGAGGGGCCCCCGGGGACCCCGAGCAAAGCGGGCAGTCACAGCCCAGTGGTCAGCGTCGTCGGCTCCAAACCAAGAGAATGCCGGTTCGGATCCGAGAACCGACCCAAGTACCACATGGACTCTAAAAAAAGGGGGTCTAAAGTTCTTTCAGGCGGTTATAGGATAATAGTGCTTTTCAACCCTCTCGAATGTCAATCCAGTAGTAGTCGCCACTTGGCCAGTAGACCATAGAAAGCACTCGCCATTTCACAATTTCTACTCGCCACATACCAAATACATCCTGCACGATGCATGGTTTTTCTAATTTATGGATTTCCGAAATTGTAAAATTTTCTTTACCCCCAGTATCAATGCAGAAAAATCAGTAACGTAGCCCTTAAATATCTTAGCATAATGCCGCAAACCATTCGTCTATAACTTGTACGGTTTCAGAGATGTCGCTCTTTCAGTGTCATTGTCTATTGCTTGTCGCCATTTCGGCGATTTAAGTTCCAAGTCGCCAACGGCTGACTTCCATTCGCCAGATGGCGAGTGGCAACCGACATTGGAGAAGGTTGGTGCTTTTATGTTCAAATTGCTCTTGCGAGCCCTCTAACACCCTGAAACAGAACTGCTTAGGATTTTATAAACGGTGGGGATCTATTCTTTCCATCAAGCCTAGCCGAAAATTTTTCAGTTTGATAGGGACCGACCTACACCAATTTAAAGGTGAAAAGGTAATGGCATAGCGGTGAAAAATGTATGGCGATTTTCGAATTAAAGTGCTCTTACGAGCCCTTTTATAGCCCGAAATGGACATGCTTAAAATTTCCTGAAAGGTGGGATCTATTCTTTCCATCAATCCTAACAGAAATTGTTTGCCTTAGATAGAGCCGTCCTACGCCCGTTGAAAGGTGTATCTGTAATTGGTGTGGCTGCAAGGTTGAATTTAAAAGTGCCTTTGCAAATGCTCATATTTGCATTTGTATGTAAGCAAAACAATTTCGGTTAGGATTGATGGAGAGAATCGAAACTTACCTTTCAGAAAATACTAAGCATGTCAATTTCGGGCATTAGAGGGCTCGCAAGCGCATTTGAATTCCAAATCAACATACCGCTTTTAACGCTCCACCAGTACCTCGTCAACTTTAAATAGGCATAGGAACGTTCCTATCTACTTTAAACAATTTCGGTTAGGATTGATGGAAAGAATCAATCCCCACCTTTTAGAAAATCCTCAGCATGTCCATTTCAGGCTGTCGGAGGGCTTGCAAGAGCAATTTGAATTCGAAAATCACTACAGTAAAATTAATACGAACTGTAAGGGGACTGCTAAAAATGTTCTTATTAACCGTAGTTCTTATTAAACGGACGAGAGAAATTGGACTGCAACTTAAAAAAAAATGTAGCCTACCGGTATACGGTATTTTCTTTTCATTCGTCCTTGACCTTCGCGTTTGCGCCAACGGACAAAACTCTTATCACTTCCCAAGATGGAGTCAACTAGCGATTGATGTTTTGCATGAAACAAAACGAAATTCAAGGAGGAGGAAAAAGAAACCGTTACGAACAGCAAAATTCGTAAAAATAAGCTAGAATTGTAAATATTTGTTCATCTTATCCGTACTTTCGTATTAACAGAGTTCGTTATAGTCGTATATATTTAGTGCTGACTGAGTAGCTGACCAACCAAAATCTTGAAAAAAGTTTTTATTAAGCGGGAATTCTTATTATCAGAGTTCTTATTAATGAGGTTATACTGTATAACAACCAAGTGAAAAAAGTATTCGCGTGTATTAACAGTGATATACTTTATAGGGTAACGTAAAAGATGTATATCACCTTTCTGTTCAGAATTGTGTGCTGAACGTTTTGAGCATCACATTATGCTTTTGATTTGGTGACGTTAAGGCGTTACGTACAGCCCAAAAAAAAATTTTTTTTTGAGGGGGGGGGTGGTGGTTTCTAACTTGCTATCATAGCCATTTTTCCCCGGTTAACCTTCATCTGCATCCATACAAAATTTCATGCTTTTCACAGTAAGTGAACAATTTAACTTCTCTCTAGTCACCCTACTACATCTACATATGACATGTTACTTGCGCCCTTTTTCCAATGTACCGGAGGAAGCAAACGTCTTAGCCCAGGGAACTTTTACTATGTTTCATACACCATTGGTAGCTACTATGTGCCAACTTTCAGCTTTCTTTGAATTAATCCCATGTTATAACCTAAAATGACTGAGCTATTGCCCAACAGATCGAGTAGAAAGACACCAGAGCCAAACACTACCAGGGACAACCACCTTAGGGCTCTGGAGTACATCACGATCAACCTAATGCAAGAATACGACCAAACACTTATGAACGTCATCGCACCTAGTCATCCAACGCTAGCAGATCAACTGAGAGACAAGCGAAAAGTTAAGGCCAACTCTCCTCCCAGCAGGCCTAGTACAGATTAGTGGCAGAGAGCAACCACGCCGAACGCAACAGCTACAAAGGAAAACCGATGTGAAACAGTGAAAGTAAACCTTGCTTAAAGAAAAAAAACTGAACAAAAACGTGTTGTAGCCCACAGTTTTATTAACAGTGAGGCTTATTGTAGAAAATTCGCTGTACAACAACAGAGAGCGAGCAGTGAATTAGCGACAGCTTGTAAACGATGTCTATGAACATTCAATGTACCATAATTTCATGCGTTTAACTTACCTCTCGTATAACCCACACCACTAAAAAATAAAGCGGTTGTGTAAAATAAAAGCTATGGCCACGCAAAAAAAATTGTTTGGTTTACGGGAGAGGTTGTAAATTGAAGCACCAGGCAACCAGGCATTTTATTTTATTTTTTATTTTATTTTACTGACCACATTTCTTTGACATGTACCTAGCTCAACGCTGAAAGGGTATGTAGTCAGTCTAAAAAAAATATAATATTGCTAGTATGTTATTTACGTCATCCAGTATTCAAAGTTTTTTAGTTTTTGTCAAATAACTCTTTAGTGGTATGAGCTAGAGGTTTGAAATTGGCACCATTGGAAAGCTCGTTTCGAGCTGGTTAAAATGGTGTGCCGAAATATCAAAAACGGTCAATATTTGGCGAAAATGTGATTTTTAGCGTGTAAATCAAGATTCAGATAAAAAGTTTTGACCCGCGATAATTTAAAGCACCCGCACGCGCCTGTAAACCAAACAATTACCTTTGCATGGAGTATTCTGTCTTTTTGTACCGTATACTACTACCTTTATACCGATTATCTTTTAGCATGTTTAACCATCGGTACCATAAACAACCAATAGTGCACGACCATTCATTCGTGAAAAACGCCATTCCTAGCGTAAAAGCTAAAGCAGCTTATAGAGTAGGCGCTCCGACCACTCTTCCCTTTGTGCAGGAACAGGAAATTGACCAGCGCTGAGTAAGCGATCAACCACGCAATGCCCGAATGCACAACGAAATTTGCTGTTTAAAATTAAGAGTTGGTTTCCAATTTCGATGTTAACCTGCAGGCCCGATTTTTTTCAAGTAAAAAAGTCGATTTATCCGCAGGTTATACGCACAAAATTACGGTAGTAAGCCACATGCGGCTTTTCTCACATTTCTCCCGAGTTTCCCGAAAAAGGAGACTCATTTATTAGTTTTTCAGGTCAAGAGTCCTAACAAAGCTTGACGCACTGGCTCGTGGCATTCCATGAGGAGGCTAGTTAGCACCAGAGGTACATCCCACTATGGAAATAGCTTCCTCTAGATTTGTCTTTCCACACCGATGGTGTGATGAGGTTGGTTATTTTAAGGTCTTCGACCAGATAGGTGTGTCCACCCACTATTTGAACAGAATTAATGCCCGAACACAGAATCTTGATAGTGAAGATGTTGATCCCAGAAGAGAACAAGTGTATAGGCTGAGCAGCTGTATAGGCTGAGGAAGAGTTGGTGCCAGGTGATCAGTCAAGTTTTCACAGCACCAATGATGCCACTGAAGTTACTTGTCTATGTCCTGCACAATGACCCACGGAGACAGCAGACGATGTAGTTTTGGCCATAAACTCGAAAGGGTTAATAAATGAAGACATTTTGACTCACGAAAAGAGTCATCTAAATGGTGCAGCTAACAGAATTTAGTACTGTATTTACACAGTACGCAACCATTTCGAATTCTGCACAGCTAGACCACAACACAACTTCATACAAAAGCCACTGCACACAGCTTAAGACTAGTCAATGCTGCCATTTAACACCTGAATTGTGCGCTGAAAACGTTAACAATGTGAAGAGCGATGGACAGTAGAGATTTTTAATGCTTTTTTTTTAAATGCTTACCTGCCACTCTTTACAGTCGTCCAAGAAACTATATTGATACAAAACATAAGCGTTGTACAATTGGAAAACCTGTCATCAGAAATTATATAAAATTATGTTCCGAAAGTTTACATTAATTATCAAACCCACACTAAAAACAGATGTCCGTGTACTTACATAACCTAAGTACAAAAAGGGTAAAAGGAAACTAAGTCCTTTCCACATCCACGAATGAAATCCCTCTGCAAGAACAAAAATTTTGTCACATTAGTTCAACAATAAGAATCGCACTGCTACAAAGTAAAATACAGAAAAAACTAACATAAGGCCATGCAAAACAAATTGTTTGGTTTATGGGCGAATTGAATCACCAGTCAACCAGGCATTTTATTTTATTTTTTATCTTATTTAACTAATCACATTTCATTGACATGTAGCTAGTTCAAAATCTGAAAGAGTACAGTATAGACTCGCTTATAAGCCGCACTGGCGTATAAGCCGCACCCCGACTTTATAAAGACCAAAAATTAAAAACGTGCACGTAAACCGCAAATTTATGAGGCAATTGACTTTTATTTATTCCTTAACGTTTTACCAAACCACTGTAAAACATGGCTGATGGCCTCAATCGCTAGTCACTGTACTTTCTACTTTGTCTTCAGCAAAGTTAACACTAGTACTGCTTTGGTTACCCGATTCAGCACCACCTCCTGGAACTTCTTGTTCTGCAGCTTTGTACCTCACAAGATGCAATCCTCTGTTCCATCAAGAGCGTTGCTCATGCAACAATTTTTGAATCTAGCTCTTTAAAAAAAATGCAAGTTAATTGGTTTTTTAGAAATAACTTTGGAACGAATGCAGCTAGTGATGTGTGGTTTGCACCATTGGAAAGCCTGCGAAAAACCTGTTAAAATGGTGTATTTGAATGTCAAAATCGATCAATATTTAGCGAAATTATCGTCATATCCACGTACAAGCCCCAGGTTGCTTTTTTGGACAAAAATATATAAAAAAAAGTGCAGCTTATATGAGAGTCTATATGGTATGCAGTCAGCCTAAAAAAGTATAATATTCTGCTAATGTTATTTATGTCGTCTAGTATTAATAATATTTTAATTTTTACCAAATAACCTTGTAGTAGTTTGAGCTAGAGATTTGAAATTAGCACCATTGAAAAGCTCATTTCGAGCCGGTTAAAATGGTATACTGGAATCGCAAAAACGGTCAAAATATGGCGAAAATTTCATTTTTAGCGGGTGTACGAAGATTTAGATAAATTTTGACCCGCGATAATTTAAGGTACCCGCACGCACCTGTAAACCAAACAATTAACTTTGCATGGCCCGTAACTATTATTTCATTGGTTCGTACTCAACTGTAAACTTTCATAACATTTTAATAAAAATGTAAAGGAAAAGAATACAAGCGAGTAGTTAGATATTTAAATATGAAGCCTTACACTGAAGTTGCTGTGTACGAACAATACATTTCGCTACATCAGCTCAGTCTCCACGTGAATTGTGTAACGGAAAAACGTGGTGCGTGCACTGTCAGTGACGGATTTCGGCACAATACAGAAAGCGTAGCACTGCAATCGCTACAATTTGGTTTCGGTGTAGCGATTCTTTTGTTTTTTTCTTAACCCGAGTTTTAACATAAATTCCATACCGAAGCAAGTTTCAGACCTAAAGCACCAGTAGTTACAGAGAAATAGCATGCCTCTGGAACTTAAGCCATTTATTTGGTTTGGCCGAGCAAGGTTATTCGTGAACAGTGCCGCCCACAAGGTGAGTATGGTCCTGAGGATAGGCTCGAAACATCATTCCTTCTGAGAAGTTTTTTGTAAGTACTTTCCTAGGTTCGGCATTTGTCGTTTACCATTACATTTCCAGGACCCATAAAAGAACCTGTATTTTCTTTTACTTCGGTTATTTTATCAGTTTTTCGGTTTTGTGTATAGTACTGTTATTTTTCGTTTCTAGCGTACAGTACTTCAACTTTCCTTGACTTACTTAACGTACTTGTTGAAATTCCATTTCTCAAATTCACTTAAAAGTGGACGATCATAAATAAAATAACCGACTGGGTCATTAACACAATAATTTACAAAACTAGTTGTTAGACTGTCCGAGCAATTTAACCTTAATTCAGAAACTGTCATAAATGAAAAATAAACTACTCCATTTTAGATACCGAAGAACCACGTTTACTTATTCGACTGGGATGGTTGGGAGGAAAAATAAAATAAAATTTATGTGAGAACAAAACAGTGACACCGAGTACGATTTGGAATCTGCACTTTAAAATCAACAAACTGGCCGTGTAAACTTGAAACTCGGTGTGAGGGTAGCCCTCGTAAAAGGATTACACGCAATTTGAGTGAAAGGGTTTTCAGAAACAAGTATAGCAAGATAATTGCCTCACTGTTGGCTCGAAAACTTAGATTTTGTGCAGAAAATGTGTTCGTTTTAACCAAAACGTTTTTGTAATAGGGATGCAGCACCTAACATCAAAAACTATTTGGTGATCGGCCAAACAATGCAGATTTTAACCGACTGCTAATACCGATATCCAGCCGAATAATTATTTTGGTGTTCAGTTAAATAAAGCTTATGATGGTAGTCACCCAAACACAACATTACACAAATATTCAATTGTTGGAGGAAGTTTGGTTAAACAATTGCACCTCGCTTCCTTCATAATCAAGAAACCTGGCAGACTACTGCATCCCCCTTACACAAGATGTTCACACGTAGTAACATTGCCTGTATAATTTACTGGTGTTCAGTGGAGTATTCTATCAAGTATATGGTCATTATTTGATATTCAGCCTTTCTCACAAATTATTCGGCTGAATAATTACGTTAATTGTTGATACCGTTCAGTATTCGACGTTCAATATTCAGGTTTATATTGGGCATTAAGAAGGGTGGGTGAATCGAAAAATTCGAGCCGAATATCTAACGCCAAATCTTAACTAGTCACTGCGCTCCAACCTATACTCGAAATACTCTAATCCTAAAGAGCAATTACATCCAATTTGACATGCACGTTTTACTTTTGGATCACTTATACAATAACTAAACACAAGAAATGCGGTAGGAATATGTTACGCAAGTTACGTCCGATACAACAATTTCATTACTGAATCACCAAAACACGTAAAAGGCGCTACCAATCTTTCACGTGAACAACCAAACTTAATGTCGACAGATGGGGCTGTGCCGTTTCGACTCAAGTTCCTACGGAAGCTCACCGAGATAGCTCAGTTGGCTGTGAGTAACTAAAATGTCCGACAGCCTTAGCTGGCCAGTACTGTCGTGCTGTTCGTTTACCAGTTATTTAAAGAGGGGGGGGGGTCCAAATATGGATTTGTCTTCGAATCTACTTGAGCCAAATAAGTTCATTTGAGAATAAAGATTTTTTTCGTGTAGGTGCTTCCTTGCAGCAAAACATTCGGCTTGCGTCCGGATACAGCTGACATGCGCACCAATTCGGGTGGACAACATCTATCGGCAATGCCATCTCGCGAACTAGAAAAAAAATCTTCATTCTAAACTTTTAGTTGTTTTGCTCGTGTAGATTTAAAGACAAACCCCATGTTCGAGCCCTCCACCCCCCTTTTTTTTGTTTCAAATAACTAGTAAGTGAACAGCACGACAGTACTGGCCAGTTAAGGCTGTCAGACGCTTGAGCTACTCACAGCCAACAGAGCTATCCGAGTGGGCTTCATCAGCACTGGAGTCGAAACAGCACAGCTCCATCTGTCGGCATTAATTTTGGTTGTTTCGCACGAAACGATGGCTGCACCCATTACGTGTTTTGGTAATGCAGTAAGGAAATTGTTGTATCGAACATACGTAACGCTCTCCTACCGCAATTCTTGTATTCAGCTATTGTGCAAGTGATCCAAAAGTAAAACATGCATGTCAAAATGGATGTAATTGCCCTTAAGAAAATATGATACTTTTGCAAATTTTGACGCTGTAAGTGCATGTCGAAGAGAGCTTTTCGGTGGTGTAAATTAAAAGACCATAACTCAAAAACTGGAAAACATGAAATTGCCGGCCCCTAGATAGGGCAGCTCAATTTTGTTTATATTGCCTAAACGGAAATATACATGACCTGTAGGGATGTGCGATACTCGAAAAATTCGAGCCGAGTATGAAACTTGTACTCGAACTCGGCTCGCGTCTGTACTCGAAAAACTCGAATCCGGCGAAAATGCGATAACTTTGTCAATTTTTGGCCGTTTTTGACATTCCAATATACCAAATCGATCGTCTCGACGAGAGCTTTCCAGTTGTGCAGATTAAACGTCAATAACTGAAACCATTTTCAAGTTATATCCTTAAAACTGGAAAACCATGACCAACACAGTCAACTAAGTACCATCTTTGTTCCTATTATCTTAACAAATTAAAGGGAAACTTTCAAATAAAATATTCCCATCAAATACTCGAACTCGGCTCGATACTCGATTCTTCTGTTGCAAACTCGGCTCGACTCGACTCGAATTAAAATTTGTCTACTCGCACATCCCTAATGACCTGTAAATTTTTTTCTTCCCTTGAGGTTTTAAAGTTAGTTCAATCTGTCCAGGTTGGTAACCCAAGTGTGCATGAGCACCCCTCCTTATAAAAGTGCTGAGGCATGGCCGGTTGCCATCTTTTTTTCACTCTCAAGTCTCGATATGTCATGATGGTGACCAAGAGGGGAGGGTACAGGTAATGTACATTTCCGTTCAGGCAACAGAAACAAAATTCAGTTAGCCTTCCTCGGG